>JAHBMJ010004137.1:141922-161769 GCA_018398765.1 Chromera velia | reverse complement strand
CTCTGAAAAGATGGTCAGAGGAGAAGGGATATCAGAGGACCTTGCACGCCACATTAGAGACTTAGACAGTCAAGGGTTGCTGCTGCTGCTTCAAAAGATGTCAAGATCGCAAGCAGTAACCAAGTTCTTCCATCTCCCTCATGATTTGAGAACAAACAACCGTCCTATGCCCTTGGAACAGCTGATAAATCCATGCAATGAGCGGCAAGGAGCTTATTAATGCGATTGGTTCGAAGGGGGTAGCATGTCGCAGAGCAGGGGGGGACCTGTTCGTCACCTTTTCAGAGCCTCAAACCGTCAAGACCGTAGTAGATCTCTTTGGTATTGTAGATGATCGCAGTACCAAGGGCCTGGCACTCATTCGACCAGAGATAGTCCCAGTGGGAGGCCGAACCTCGCCCTCATTGAGCGATCTGCTCTTCTACAGGGACCTTCTTTTAGAGAGAAGAGAAGATCTTATCAACAAACCACACCCAACAGAATTGCATTTTCGCGATTTCCAGTGGTATGATACCACGTTCTGCCTCGACACCCATGACAATTGTATTGAGCTTGCTGGCACCGTTGAGTGTGCGATCTGCCACGGTGTGCTCCGAGAGGCCGTGAAAACCCTCAATTGCACACACAACTTTTGTTGGGGTTGTATTGAACCTTGGTACGACAACCAGGAGGCAAACTAGCACCCCCCACAATGTCCCACCTGCAGATGTCTTCATGATAGAAACACTCTGCAGCCTACCCCCCCCCAAATGCTCGAAGCCATCCAGCAACTTACGTGGAGGTGCCTGCACTATGGCGAGGGGTGCGTCTTTGTGGGAAGTCTCGACGAAGTGCACGTACACATCGCCGTATGCACCCAGGTCCCTTGGAGGTGCAGTAACGAAGGCTGCCAGCAGGAATTTGTGGGGGCAGACAGCTGCATAATCTGCCTGAAACACTCCTCAGAGACATGTCCCAGACGGATTGTTGAGTGCAGCCACTGCAGAGGGGTGACTCTCCCTGCTGAAGATCTGGATGCGCATATCCAGATCTGCCCAGATGTACCTGTTCTCTGTGTGCGCGGTTGTAGCCAGACCTTTAAGCGCCACCTGACAGAGCACCATGAGGGTGCATGTCTGGAGGTGGTGGTTGACTGCCACTATGTGGGATGCAGCCACAGTGCAAAGAGAAAGGACATGACATCCCATGAACAGGAGCCGGTAGCTGTGGCGCGACATATAAGACTGATGTATGATCAGTTCGCCAACGGTCAGTCAAAGTATGTGCTGCATGCGGGTTGATTGTTTCACAGATTACTTCTCGCATTTAGAGTGGAATTTGCTTGGTTTGACTCTGTTCTAAAGTATGAAGCACACAGAGAATCCCGATTCTTTTCCTTTGGCTGTAACAGTTCTTCGCATCGTTGCGTGAGAGTGGCGTGAATAAACTGTCTTCCTTGAATAGACTTTTATGCAAACATCTTTTGTGTGTCGTGTGTTTTTTGAGCTTGCGATTTGATTTCTCTTCGTAGTCAAAAGTACTCAAAGACAGTTTTGGAAAGGGAAGCCTCAGTCAGCGAGGGGTTGGTCAAACAAATGATAAAGTCTTCTTCAATGTGTCTTGCCAACGGACAAGGTCTTTGACCAAGAATCCTGCGGAAAGCCCCCAAGATTTCCCCTTTGCATGCGTTTCCTTCCGATGCAGATCGTCTGAAGTTAAACTACACTGTGACCTCCTTCTTCACAAGGAGCGGTGAGATCGAGCGAGGTGCTTTCATGGAGAGCAAGCCATTCAGATTCCAGGTCAATTGAAACCATCTTTCCGATCTCATCTTCGTCCGTGAGGCCATGCACATCCGTCTTCCCGTTTCCTGTCTTCTCTTCTCACAGAGGATCGCTACCTCGTTCCTCTACACAGCTAGACGATCTGAGTGTCTGGAAGTGCACCCTCCTTCTCTCATCTGTAGAACTTCTGAGGCGAGATTCGCTGTCAGTGATTGGAAGCTTGACTGTGTCTCAAGCCCGTTTTTGGTTTTCCTCCGATTTTCTCTTGGACTGCGCCTTATACAATTGGTCGCAACATTTGCAAGAGTGTTTTCATCCAGCAGACTGTCACGCTTTGACCTATGTATGTTTCTTTCTCTTGCAGAACACGACGTTTACTGTTCGGGTGTACCCGAGAGGCACTCAGGAAAGTGCGCCCAACCAGATGAGTATCGATCTTCGTCGTGCGGCATTGTCCCTCGTTTGCGGGTGGTCCAGTGATGTGGAGCTGCGAAGTGCAGGAAGGCCCCCGTCAAGGGCCCGACGGCCCCTTCCCCTTGGACCCGTTGAGGCGGGAGATGTCCTCGATATTCGTTCAACAGCAGGAGGGTTGGACGGATTTTTGCATGCTCACGCGAGCGCAGCAAGTGGCCTCAGACGCTGCAGGCGGAAGACCTCTTCTTCTCGTTCTACACATGAAGGCGCCCGCCCTGAGAGAGAGAGAAGTCTCTGTCCAGAGCAGGACAAGAGAGGGGGTGGTGGAAGTGGGTGGTGGTGTTTGAGTGGCTGGCAACACTCAGAAAGCGGGGGAGAGACCCCGCAGAAAAGGGTGATCGGTGTAGCATTTAACTTGAAAAGGCTCATTTTCCCCTCAAGTCCAGCGCTTGTGGAAAAGAGCTCACAAGAAGTGTACATAGCAACACAAAACTCGGCATTCTTGAGAAGAGGCTGATAGGGAGTGTAGACACGTCCCGAAAGTCGGACAGCATTCTTGATGAAGTGGCTGTTGACATGACTCATGGGATGCACGCGTTGCCAAAAGTTGCCGTGACGGAGCGACGTCCGGTGCGGAAAAGCATTGTGACTATATGCGATGCTGTGAATTTTTTTCCCGTTCTCTCAGTATGTCTGTCTCTCGCAAACCTGTCTCTCCCTCTCTATCTATCTATCTATCTATCTGTCTATCTATCTCTATCTGTCTGTCTGCCTGTCCGTCTGTCTGTCTGTCTGTCTGTATATGTGCGTACGTGTGTGTGTGTGTGTATGTGTGTGTGTGTGTGGTGTGTGTCTACTTGTCTTTTTGTCTGTTGTGTTCCTGAAGAAAAGGAGGGAGAAGAAGAAGAAACATATAGTCGGTCACAGTGTGTGCATGTGCGTATGCGTGTGCGCGTGCGTGTGTGCATCTGTATATGTGTGTGGGTGTGTGTGTGTCTATTGGGTCTGAGTGCATCTATCTCTTTCTCTCTCTCTCTCTCTCTCTCTCTCTCTATCTATCTATCTATCTATCTGTCTGTGTCTGTCTGTCTGTCTGTCTGTCTGTCTGTCAAGAAGAAACATAATATTATAGTCTGTCTGTCTGTGTGTGTATGTGCGTGTGCGTGCATGCGTGCGTGCGTGCGTGCGTGCGTGTGTGTGTGTGTGTGTGTGTGCGCGTGTGTGTGTGTGTCTGTGTGTCTGTCTGTCTGTCTGTCTGCGTGTGTGGCTCACAAACTGTTGAGCTCCTCGTCAGTGTCGATATCTAGCTGGCTGCCTCTCTGTAGGTAAAAGGAACTAGAAAGCGGAGAAGAACAAATCATGCAATATGTTTGTGATGTTCTTCCGTCTGTTTTTCATTTTCTGTTGTGGTTGAGAAAAGAAAAAGAAGAGGGAAAGATCTGAAACATATAGTCCATCCGTCTTTCTTTCTTTCTTTCTTTCTTTCTGTCTTGGTGTCTCTTTGTCTGTGTTCTTCTCTGTCTCTAAGCATGCGTCCCTCCCTCTCTTGTTCTCTTTCTTTGTTTCTCTCTCGCGCACCCTCGATCTCTCTCTCTGTGTGTGTGTGTATGTGTGTGTGTGTGTGTGTGTGTCATATGACTACACCGAGCTAAATGTGTTTCTTTTACACGTATTGATCTCTTTTTCTAAATTCTCAATTTGGCAGTTCTCAAGTTTGCTAGTTATATACATGAGCTTTATATTCTTTATGAAACGTAAAAAGTGGTTGTTTGAAAATGAGCCATATTTTTTAGAGGTTAAAGGTCTTAACACCGCCCTTCACTTTCAAACAACGATTTTATACGTTCTATAAAGAGTATAAAGCTCATATTAAAGCAATATTTAGCTTTAATTTTGGTTGTCTTGATTGCATGCTTTTTAGTTGGTCTAAAAAGCTCTACAATGTCTGTTGTGCACTTTAAAGTGATGTTGGGCTACTGTTGGGCCACTTATACTGTTGGGCACCGCCCAACAAGCCCAACACAGCCCAACTCCCAACAAAACCTGGTGACATAACATCGTTCAACTTTGAGACACCACAATGTAGCCCAATATCATGATTGCACAGATATAAACCATCCAACATGATTCAGCATGATGTGCTTTATCTGGTAGTTTCAGCCGTTTGTGTATATCAATCATTTAGGTTCCTATTGAAGATGACCGAAATTGGGGTAGAATTTATATATAAGACCAAGTATGGCCCTTTAGCTTGCTCCCTAACCGGCCTCCTCATCTTTTCTTCCTTCATTTCTTTCTTTCTTCCTTCCTTCCTTCCTTCATTTATTCCTTTCCTTTCTTCCTTCCCTTCCTTCCCTTCCTTCCGTCCGTCCTTTCTTCATTCTTTTCGCTTTCTTTCTTTCGGACCTTTCCTCTCTCTTCCTCCCTAGCTTAGCTACCTCTGCATGCTTCTCCTCTTGTTTTTTTGCTAATTCTGCTGCAAAATGACTAGCAAAGTGAAGGTTGCGGCAGTTAGCATCGCACTTGCATTGTTTTAAAACGGGTCAAACGGCTAAAAAATGCCGCAAGGGTATTTAAAAAATTTGGTAACAAATTTTGGTCAGGAGGCTAGTCAGGAGGGGTACAAATTTTCCACAAATCAACGTTTAAAACGACAGTTTTCAAGAATATATTTATGCACATTTATGATTTATGCTATAAATAACAACACTGTGGCAGATAATTATATGTATATATATATATATATATATATATATATATATATTAAAATAATTGAACGTTAAGCCGAACATTTAGTACTACACGACTAATTCCAGCTAGAATTCCGGGCTGATTCGACTCACAAAATTGATTGATTAATCGATTAACAGTGTTAATTCGATATTGAATTAAAGTGATAAGTGATTTATTAGGACCTTAGAACACTGTCGCCGTTTTGTCTTTTAGAGGTCGTACAGCTAGTCGTACAGTATAAAATAACTTTGAGATAGGATTTTACTGATAAAATTACTAGTAAAATTAATATTTTGCCTAGTACTTTGCGGAACACTGCATATGAGGCCTCGACTTGTACCATCGTTGGACAGGTCGCCCTGGGAGGGGGACTTACCCATACACTTGCCTACAGATGGAACGTAACTTAATTTCTGAGCGTTTTAGACCAATCTTCCAGTTTTGACTCTTACATACACTGTCAAGACCATTCCTGACCTGTCAATCAGTTGGCAGATCGAATACAATTAACTAGACGACGCCATACAAGTATACAGGAATCGTTTGCAAAAAGTTTATGACACAAGATTAAAAACGAGCTGTCTTATATTTTATGATACAAGATATTTCTAAACAAACGTATTGAATTAAAACTCTGTAAATTTAAAGTATTATGCATGTTCTCAAACGATATATAAGTAACTCAATTTCAATCTTAAAACTAAAGATTTTGAGTGATGCATGACAGCTAAGCTTTTTGCTTGCAATACTTCTCTGTCCTCATTTTAAAGTCCGTCTACTTTGCAAGAAACACTATTAAACACTATGTATGCACTGCTCAATGCACTGCAGCGTAACTGCATGCGTGGCTCACAATTCAAAAAGTCGAAAGTGAGACATGATGAGACGAGCGTTCCGGTACGTCCAAATCTAAAATCAGGTGTACTGCGCGTGCTCGCGCTTACAAACCTACTATAATCACACAAAACTTTGAAGGTCCACCCCCTTTATGATCATTTGACGAGTGATCGTTGACGGACGATTATCCAAAGAGGAATCCCTGTTTCTTCAAGGGCATGGTCCTCTCGATCAGGTCGGCGTTCCTGACTTTCTGGATGTTGTTGTCACTGATGCGGTCCTCTAAAGTCAAATCCGCCTGCTTGCTACGTTCAACGAGAGACTCAAGAAAGTTCAGAGGGAGACGGCTCAAGGCTTCCTCTCTCAAGAGGAGAACCGTCGCCTCGACAGACCCCACCTCACACCGCGTTGTGCGAACGAATCTGCCGATATACTTTAGATTCACAGCTTGTGGCCCATCTTCCTTTGTCTTGCTTTTTCTCCTCCTCTCTCGCGCTCGGTCTTTGTCCATCTTTTCATGAAACCCCCCCGTGTCTAGTTCCTCTTTTGTGGCCTGAAGTCGGGGACTGAGGTCTCCCCCTTCTTCTCCTGTGTTGTTTCCCCCCGGACTCTTTTGCTTTTGTCCTGGAGATTCATTTCCCGCTGTTGGACTTTGCTCTTTCGTCTTCTTGATGACTCTTTTTGTGGAGGGAGACGGGGGCTTGTGAGGAGACGCGGAACCGGAGGAGGATGAGTGCCCCCCTTTGTTGCGAGCCCGCGCTGTGCCTTCAGAGTCCATTGTCGTTCTGCTGATGTTGAACCCGGCCACAACTAACGTGTCGCTGCAAGGGGAGGTGGTCAAAGGCATGAGCCCGAATTAATCGATGCAAACACGGCCACTCGTTGGCTTTTCATCGGAAAAGGTGACTTGACTTCAAGATAGAGTGGGAAGAATGTTCGAAAGTGAGAAGAAACGCTCCTTTGATCCACTAGCTCGATCATCGAGTCGATCTGCAGAAAGAAAATCTGGTCTCTTTGTACCTCTCTGTCGGGCAACAAATCTGTTGTAATCATGCATGTATGTTAATTCGAGTGAAAGGGGAACGACAACTCCCACAGAGCGATTCATCTCATATGTGTATTTGAGCTGACCACTCATCCACTCTACAGAGGGTTCTCCACCCTGGCGCTTGGTACGCGTGGTCTGTGCTTGGAGGGGGGGCCACTAGATGGGCAAGGGAGTTGGGCACAGGCACCTCTATGGGCACAACAAACCCATACTCAGGGTGCCCGTGTGCGATCTGCTCCATCAACCTGATGGAACCTTCCATCACAAAAATCAGAGACGGCAACGGTCCCTCTTTGTGGCCTGCAAACGTCAAACCTCTCTTTGCCCATGGATCGAAGATCACTTCTCCGTGCATTAAAGTTCGAAGCTCGAGGAAGTCCTGGAGGAGCACCAAAAGAATATGGGACGGCAGTCCTTGGAAAAAAGTCATCTTCTCAAGTTTACAGAATTGGGTCCAATAGACACCCTTTCTGGACCTCTCTAGCATTCTCAACCACCTTGCTGATGGCATGACCAGCAGTTCCGTCTGCTCACTGCCTGCCATCAGCCAGTGATCTGATCCTGTCGCGTTCCCGCATACACGCCCCGACACATCCGTCACCTTCACTCGCTGCCCGGGAGGGGCCATACCCTCTGGGAGCATTCCTGCTCTCTCCACCCTCCTCGCCTTTCCCCCCTTCGACTGTGACCCCTGTTGTCTTGACGCTCCACTACTGACGGTCATCGCGTCGTCCCCCCTTCTGCTGGCTGCCACGCTCCCTCCACTTGCAGATCCAGCCTTGGAGTGAACTATTGAGGCCCGGCCTCTCGCACCCCGGAGCACCTCATTACCCCCTCGCCCCCCTCCTTCTGTCTTGTGTATTTCAAATTGTCTCTCCTCTTTCTCCTCCTTTTCCTTCTGCAGGTCCATCTCCTTTGTCAACGGCTGACCATCAAGGAGCGCTGTGCCCTCGTTGAGCACACGAGACTCCTTCAGACCGCTCGACAGTCTATACTCACGCACAGGAAGGAGACGGGGCTGTTCTTTTGCCAACGAATGGATCGTCTGCTTTGCTCGCGCTTCTGCAGACACAGGTGGCATTCGAATAAAGATCCAGCTATACAATTGGGATGCTTCTCATGGCTGGGAGGAACAAAACAGATACATACATAAACAAGAAGCTTGAGGCCAGGGCGCATGCAGTCAACTGTCTGAGTGAGCAAGTGGGTGGGGAAGTGAGCTAGTGACAGAATGGGGATGTGGCGCATGGGGAGAGAAAACAGTACATTTCCTTCCTTTTGCCGGCAGTGAAAAAGCACTAAGCATCCCTCTGTCTCTTTCCAGATGGATGAAAAAGCAGATGAAGAATCCCCCCCTCTTCCCTTCAAGGCACTTACCCGCAATCACGCCCCTCAGTTGAAAGATCTCCGTCTGCGCTTGGGCAATTTTGGCATTCAGGGCCAGCAGCTTCTCTCCTCTCAGCATCGGTCTCTGCTTCTCCAAAACTTTGCGCTCCATGTCCAGATAGTCAGCATGCCTGCATGCATTCGTCAGTGAATCTTTGCATTCCATTTTCAGTGAACTGAATTAAGTGTGTAAGTTCCCGTGTTACCCACCACGTGAAGTGGCAAAATGATGTTCACAAAAATCTTTGAATCTCCACTGGCACCTTCACCTTTTTTTTTTCTTCATTCTGCGTGCACGCACCTTTGCTGATCGAGAAATTCGCTGTCGATTGCCGCTGCGTCTTCTGTGAAGTCGACGTCCTCTGGGACTGCGAAGCGGACGGAGAGAAGAGAGCCAGAGAGAATGATCACCAGTTGCTCCATTGGAAGAAAGAGGTGGTCTCTGCAAAGAGTAAGAAGCAAGAAAGAGAAGGGAGAAAGTCGTGAGAAGAGAATTCCGCAAGACGAAAGACGTCCATCATCACCGCCTCACAAGGCCCGTTGAGGGCAGGGCTTGCCTAAGAGAAAATTCCTGAGGGGGAATACGTGAACGTGTAGATGCATGCATAGAGACGAAGACGGCTTGAAAGCCAGCGTTCGAGGGGCACTTTGAACAGACGTCAACGTCTCCATCGTGGTTGCAGATGAGCCCTGGCTTTGTGTAATAAATCAGGCAGAAATGACTTCGGATTCTCAACAGAAAGAGAAATGAGTGGTTGTGTGAGTATGCGGATGTTGGCAAGAATGTAATCAGGATGAGGGCTGTTCAACGAGAGCTTCCCAGGTATCTAATTGCTGAAATTTTGAACTCCTGTTTTATCTTTTTCTCCCGAGTACCTACCGACCTTGGAACAATTCTGATGGACATGTGCTTGATGGCATCGATAAGATCTGAGCTCTCAACGAACATGAAGGGCTTCAGCTGCCTCAGGTTTCTTGTCACCGTCTGCCTGTGTGCGAGGTCAAACCTCTTCTGGTTCACAAACTCATTCGGCTCGTTCACATCGGCATCGAAGCAACCTCGGAACTGCCCCACCCGTCTGCAAAATCATTTGTTCGCAACAACGCAGGTCAGCATGGAGACACATGGACTCATGTCAGAGCTAAAGACACACAACTTCTGAATTTTCCTGTGTTTTTTCACATAAGGAAGGCGCCGATCTTTTCTCTCCTCCCCCTTTGCCTGCTCCTTTCTCAATTCTCCTGCTTTTGTTCGTTCTTTCTTCTGTCTCAACACGCTGTCTTGGTATCTCTTTTTTCTTCTTCACGTTTTGCCTTAGTCCCCTTCTTGAGTGGTCTTTTGGGAGTGAAGCCTTCAGGGGAAACACTGATGAATGAGGCTGCTGATTTCTTGTTCTTCTTCTGCGGTAAGTCGAACCAGTCTTCCGTCTCCTCCTTCTTCCCTTTCTTCGCACACTGTGAGAGTCCGCAGAACCTCCTGAACTGTTTATTCTCTGAGAGGGACGCCTCGGTGGCTGACTGAGTGACTGAGTGAGTGAGTTTGTGAGGGACTGAGTGACTTGTCTGACTGACTTTCTCCGCATTGGCGTTTGGAATGACAGCAGTCCTGATAAAATGTGCGAGGTCTCAATTTCCGGCTCTGCAGGTTGATGGTGTCTCACGAAAGCAGGGAACGCGCCTCGGTGCTTCACCCTCATCCTGCAGGGGGAATCCCATATGAAATACTTAGCAAAGTGAATATTTGTTGCATGGAGTGCAGAGCTTGCGAATCTTATGAACATATTTACGGCTCAAAAAAAGCAACAGTCCCTGTAGTGTTTCTGCAAATAGAAGCCTCCGCCTCTGATTGGCTTCTTTTCTCAGCGACTGGATTTTGAATCACACCCCGGTCTCCCTAGCTATTCAGATCTATTCAAAGGTTTTTGAAGCTCGCCAACAGCACGACTTAAGGATGTATAAAGAAAGAAACCGACCTTCATACAATGCTTGCTATCTTGTTCTTTTTTTTTACCTACCTGATCATGGTCGCTCTTTTGACTTCCTCTGGTTCACACTGAGCGAAAACGATCTCAAAGTCAGCCCAGGTCCTCGCCACGTTGCGCCGAAGTCCCTCCACTCCCTCAGCTCCAGAGGGAATATTCGCAGCCGCAGACGCCCGTGCAACCAAAAAATCGTTCGGACAGTCCACACCCCTGCATCGAGCATCTATCCCACAGGACCAGTGAAGCAAACAAAATGTGCACTGCATCATTAGTCGTTGGTATGTAGGCCATCAGGCAATGCATGAGTCTAGGGCATTGTCAGAAACTCTCTATCAGGTACTATCGTGCTCCAGAATCGGCCAAAGGCCAGAAAAATGGTGCATCACTTCAGAAGCAGCAGGGAACAGTCAAAGCTCTTGCGGCCTGTCTGTAAATGGTCCGTAAGAGCAATGACAGAACGACTGACCTCTTAACACACCCGTCCACCGCGTCTTCAAAGTCTCGGAGGGCAGCTCCGAACCGTGCTAGGGCCAGATAGGCCGTCCCCCTGTTGTACAGGTGGAGACTGTCCCCTGGCTGCAGCTGGAGACAGAAGGAAAAGACCTGCACTGCCCCGACGACGTCACCGAGTCGGAAGAGACAGCAGCCGAATAGGGAGGCGATTGTGGGATCCCTCCATGCTCCGGGGGCCATGTTGAATTCCGATTTGCAAAGGAGAGCACATGTCTCGAACTCATGTTTCTGGACGGCAGCAAAAGGAAGGAGAGAGAGTGAGATCGTTTGTTTCCATCTATTTCTTCATCAATGATGCCTATTCTGAGCAGTGTGAAATGTGAATGACGATTTCATGCTTCTCCCTACACCTGAACCAGTAGCGTAACGCGGACACATTGCACGCAAATTCATAAATCAGAGCTTCTCGGGCACCATTCCTTCTTCATGGCCTTACTTGCGACATTTCGGAGTGCAAATAACAGCATGGAGACTTTGCGTGATTTACAAATTGTATCTGTCTCCCGTTGAAAACTCAAAGTGCTGCTTTCGCAACTTAAAGTGCTGTCTTTACAGCCAAGAAAAGACCCTTTTCAAATCCGGCGTGCAGAAGAGAGGAATGAATCCGGCCTGATGAAACGAAGTGCAAAATGTCAAACAGTGGCTGACTGACTTCGTAATTTCGCCTCAAATTGGAAACAGGTAGGCACGGAGGTTGCGGCATTCTTTGTCTTTCCACGTCTCTCTCTTCCTTTTGTCGTGCCGAGATTCTTTCGGTCTTCTCCTCCTCGCCTCCCGGCGGCTGAGTGCCTTTCGGGGGGTTCCTCATCATTGTCTTCACCCAGTCAAAAAGGAGGGGACACGACTCCGGGCTCGTTCTCGTGTCGAGCTTTGCTGCGCAGAGAGAGCGACTACGCATGGGAGTGAGGAAAAGAAGGAGAAAGAGCCAAACTGAGGAGGCCGGACTATTTAGTCTCCTTCAATTGTTCCCTCCTGCAGGGGACTTCAGGAAGGAACCATCGATTGATCTGCTCTCAAATGATGCATGGGTACACAATGTGGCTGTGTGTCAAAACGAAAAGTCAGTTCTTTGTCTCTCGCACAATAGTTGTCTCTCCTCTCCGCCCTACGGACTCGTGAACCGAGAGTCAAAGGCTCTCTGTCAGGCATCAAAGGCGTTCTCAGGAGAGAAACGAACACTGGTGACTTACAAGGCGCAGTCTGGGGCCGTGCCATTTTGTTGAGTGCTAGCTGCACACACACATACAGACACACACACACACACACACACACACACACGCGCGCGCGCACGCGAGAAAGGGAGGGGAAGGCGGGGGGGGAAGGAAACGGAGAGAAAGAAAAATACAGAGATGGAGTGAGAGACCACATACATTGCCGGCGCAAGTGACAAAGACAGGGGGAACAGAGATCTCTCTGCAGACGGTGAGCAATGCGCGGAGGAGGGACCACAGCACAGAACTCCATGATCACAGAAGGTCAATCATGCACTGGACCCGTTCTGGTGTTGTTGTGTGCAGAAACACATCCGCAGATACCAGCAGCACTCAGTGAGTGGGAGAGAGAGTAACTGACTGAGCCGGTGGGTGGGTGAGGTGTGTTTTGTGTGTCTGTGTGGGGGAGGCGAGGGCAGAGAGAGCAGGCACTGACCGCGAGACCGATGTTCCCCAACGTGCTCCCTCTTCGGTTGGCGCTTGCCTTTGCCTGGGGAGATTCCTTCCCTCCGGTCCCTCCTTCAAAGATGCAGGCCGTGGAGCCTGCTCTCCGTCTACTCTGAGCATTCTTTGAAGCCTGAGGTGACAGCAGCTGTTGGTTGCGTGATGAAGCCGGGGGGGGGGAGCCTGGCGGGGGGGTGTCTCGTGTAGGTGGAGGGGAGGTCAGTGAGGCTCTACTGGAAGCTCGCGAAATTGGAGGTGGTCTTTCTCTTTCTCTCTCTCTGTCACCCCTTGCAGCATCATCCACACCCCTGTCAATGCTACCACGCGTAGAGGGAATTGACCCTGCTGAGAGCCGTGAGGTTGCTCTGGAAGGGCCCCGGCTTGACTTTCGGGAACGGTCCTTGCCTGGGACTGGGGGCTGTCCCTCATCAAAAAGGCTTTCGGGTTGACTGTACAGGCTAGCGTTCGATCCAAGCCGTCTCGATCCCCCAACAGGCTTTCCGGGACCACAAGCTGGTTGCATGCTCCCGGGTCTACTTGACTGCTGCAATGGTATTGTGGCAACTTGATCAAGCTGCTGACTTGACCGAGCTAAATTTTCTCTTGAGGGGGCAGATGGACTTACTTCCCTCTCGTGGAGGTCTGCTGAAACTTTTGTTGCGTGAAAAAGCGTCTGGGATCTTCTTGAGTGTCTCGAATTGGAGCTGGGTCTTATGGGCATCAGACCCTCCTCCTCCACCAGCAGTTCCTCCAGGGCGTCCACTTTCAGGTCCTCTGGTGGCTCCAACACAAAGGCCTGCTGAGCTGCCTCTCTTCTTTTGAGTGCGCTCTCGACTTCGTTCTTCATAAACGCATCGAGAGCGAGATTTGACTTGACCTGCAAGAATGGATACAGCATGATGAGTGAAAAAGTAGGCAAAGGATCCGAAAATGAAAGACAAAATTCAGCGAAAGCATGAAATGGGAAAACAGCAGTGCGACGATTAAACACACAAAAAGCATGTGGAAACACACAAAAAGATGCTGCACGCATCCAGAGGGAGCAAGAGGCGGTGGCTCCCTCATTGTGCATTGCCTAATCACAACAAATAACCGTGCACCTGTGTTTACTGACGGCGCCCTTTGAAACGTACCTGCAAGAGCATTCCCTCCTCATCTCTTTCAAAGTTGAGAATCTGCCTATTCCCATCTGCACCCTCCTCTGCTGTCGCTAGGGAGCCTTCGCCATTCGGGGACCTGCTTCTGCTGCGGCTGCTGCGTTCACCGCCGCTCGAGAGACTTCGGGCAGAAAGGGGCCCGTGGAGCGGCTGCCGTGTTAAGTACCCTATACTTTCTTTGTGCATCTCCCTCTCCTCCTCGTCAAAGTCGAATCCTTCCTCCTCGTCATGCAGCACTACGGAGCCAAGAGGTGGGCTCAGGGACTGGGAGGGAAGCGGTGGAATGCCTATCGACTCCTGCGGACCCAGCTCGGCATTCTCCGTCTGCCGTGGGGGGAAAGACCTTCGCTCTGGTTGTGAGCGTCTTCTGGGACTTCTGTCTCTCTCTATGGGCGTCCCCCCTCTGACATCTGCAGCGAATGTCACAGACCCTCGCTTCCCCTTGTTTCCTGTGCGGAGACCCTTGAAACGCTGCACAACCTCTGTGTAGTCGTAGTCCGTCGGGACGGGACTGCAGGCAGTTAGGCAGACTTGTTTGTTAGTTTATAGGTTTGAGTTATGTCACTTGTCCTCATTTTAAATGCGCGATTCTGGCATGTGGGTCTGGTGGGAAGAGTCGTGGTGCATTCAAAAAAGGCTACGCAACAAGTTGCGTTGCTGGACAGAGCAAACCGTGCAGGAAATAGACAGACAATAAGGAATGCAAAGGAATCGAGTGTCAAAAATAAACGACGAGAAAAACGGCATACATCGATGATATGAGGTAAACAAGAACATGCAGTTAGAGTTCAAAATAGAGTCAGAAAAAAAGGAAGAGGATTGTCCATGCAGCTGTCATTCCACGGGGAGTTCTCAGAACCCCGCAGGTCTGACAGCCAGCCCGGCCTGCATCGATACCACCCGACTGCCTGCCTGCCTGTCTGCCTAGTTGTGTCACTGACTGACTGACATGTAAGGGTATGTGAATTCGAAGGGGCGTGGGCCTCTGAAGGACGGCAGGCCTTGTCCCTTGTTGGCCTTTTCTCCTTTCTCCTTTTTTCTCACGCTTCCCTCAGATTCGCTTCCCGAAGGTGAGGCTCTCTCTGCCTCCCGTTCCCTCTGTTTCTTCGGTGACTGACTGCCTGCTTTCCCAACGGCGTCAGTGTTTGGCCTCTTGGAGACTCCTAGAGTTGAACCTCTTCGGGCACCTTCCCACACGCCCTGCTTGATCATTTCTTCCCGCTCTTCTGCGTGAGCCGTGTTCAATGCGTGCTCGTGCTTCGTTTCCCAGGGTCGTCTTTTGCCTCCTCGCTCCCTCCGTCGCATCTCACTGTTGAGCATCCCCGGCTCCTTTTTCGGGGAAGTTTTGACTGGGGAGAGCGGTGCGGGCGGGACGGGAAATCTCTCTTTCTGCTGTTGCAGGCGGTCCTTCTCTGCAACCTCTTTCCCTTGGCCTTGTCCCATGGTGCTTCTTAGAAAAGAGGCAGGAACGGTGGAGGACCCTGAGATCCCCAAAGTTTGTTTGAGGGTTTGCGAGCGTGAGGGGGGGGGTGAGGGGGAGTCTAAATTCTGCTGTTCTGCTTGTCGTTCTGAGATTGGAACGGAGTGGAGATCGTCAGTCTGCGTCTGGGTCTGCTTCGTGCGAATGACACTTTCATTCTCTGAGACTGTACTTGGCGGTGCATTTGGTCCTGTTCTTGGCGTGGGTTTTTCTTCTTTATGCGGGGATCTAGGACCCGACGGCACATTTGAAGATGGAAAGGAGGGAGAGAGAGGGTCTAGGCCTATCCCCGGGCTCTGTAGAGCTTGTGGGGGGGAGCGGGACACGGGAGATGGGGGATTGCGTGAGGGAGAGGAGAGGGCTGAAGCTTCGTCACGTGAAAACTTCAGGGGCGACTCCCTCATACTCCCATCACCACTGCCTTTTCCTGCACCTCCCTTGTCTCGCATTCCCCTGCTGGATCGAGCAACAAACGGAGATATGGAGCTGTGGAGTGCTGCTGCCAACAGATCGGAGGGACGCTCGCACGGAGCGTCTTCATCCTCATCTCCACTAAGGGTGGCCCTTGGAGAAGACACTGCAGGGGAAGTCACACCGGCGCCCAAAGGGGACACCAGGGAGGCGCGCCGTTCGGGAGAACCCCTGATGGCCTGCGGGGGTGGTGCATTCCTTAGCGGTCCTTTGCCTCTATTCGTGTCTCTCGAGGTGCCCTCGTGGAGGGGGGGCCCGGCATGATCATCCAGTTGACTGGGCCCTGGTCGTTCCGGTCCTCTTGAAGGAATCCCCGGAGAGTCCAGGGAGGGTCTGAAGAACCCTCCTGAGGGAGCGGTGGCTGCTGCGAATGAAATGCCTGAAAAGGCCGTGGCGAGATCGTTTGAGTGCAGCGGTTCCGGGCCTAGGAGGGGCGGGGTGAGAGCACATGCTGCTCCTGAGGCGAGTCTGGAGTCACCTCCCTGTAGCTCCGTGGATGCGTTGGCGGCACTTGGTCTGTAGCCTGGGTGGAGGGTGTCCTTAAGGGTTGAGGAAGCTTCGAAACCGTTGAGAGGGGGGGTCAGGGAGAGAGAGAATCTGCCCTCCGTGCTTGCAAGGCTCGTGCGGGCGTGGCTCTGGATTGAATCACGTGTCGGTCGGATGTTCTTTGGGCTTTCAGGTGTGTGTGATGGTTGAATGGTCCCATCAGGATTCGCAATGGTGACGTGACGAGGACCAGCGCTGCTCTTCGCTTTCATCTCCTGCATGGGAACAATTGGTCATTTAGGCTTGTCTGGATAATTAATGGTGAGGGCAGCCAGCATGCGTTGGTGGACTGCTTGAGACTGCTGAAGCAAAAACACATGCTGAGGGACCGGCAGGTATAGAGATAGACGGACGGACAGAGAGAGAGAGACACGCGGAAAGGCTAACCAGCTTGCAGGCTGGTGGGCACACAAAAATACAGGCAGATAGGTATGCGTACAGCCAGGCAGGCCGACTGATCATCAGGCAGACACACCCACTGGCATACAGATAGAGAGGCAGACTGGCTGACCTTCTGGAGTGCGCGGGCGTTCTGCAAAGGTCCCACAAAGCGGGCACGCGGGGGGACCACGGCTGCAGTCAGCTGGTCATTCCAGCCCCTTCCCCCCGCTCGTGTGCGTCGTGTGGCAGCAACAGCGCCCTGGTCCCTGCTCTCTTCCCCGGCGGACGCCAAGAGACTGCCAACCGACGCGACCTTGGGCAAAGAGAGGCTGCCGGACTGAAACTCCATGCCTTTGGACCTCCCGATCGTGCTGGAGAGGTCGAAGCCCTCCGAGAAGGTTGAGGTGTAGGAGTAGCGCTGGGGAAGGAGGGAAGGTTTTTGCATGGCGGGAGCGCCTGGTGGAGGGCGCGGTGCGGATATGTTCCTCTTTGCGGGAGTGACGAGGCCTGGGCCCATGGAGCGCTTGTAGTGAGTCTTGAGAGCATTGAAGTAGTCCTGGCTTCTTGTGGCATTGATGAAGGGCGTAAAGGTCCAAGAGGCAGTGGGAGAAGCAGCATGCCGGTCTCGGAAGCCCTGCTGGTGCTGCGACTGCTGCTGAGGGTGCATGGGAGGGTTTCAGTCTGACACAAAGAAAGTCTTTATGCACAGTGTCTGGCAAGACTGACTTCACTCGATCCGGTTCTTGTACTAGACCCGCTAACGGTCAAGGAAGAAGGATGAAGTGGGTGGACGGAGTTCTGTCTCCACTTGAGTGTCCATCAATCGTACATGCAGGCGCCCTGTAGATGCATGTATATATGCAGGCATGTGTGCGTGCGTGAGTGATTCACGCCAAACACGGTCGTCTCTCAGCAGGCTGTGCGAACCAGACGTCAATTACTCTCTCTTCTCTCTGGCATTGCAGTTGGGTATGAGCGGAACTGATCCATATGAAAATAAATACGACTTCGTTCAGTGAGCACTTACCTGCGTCAATTGTATGCATGTATGTGCATGCTGCTTGTACGTATAAATTAAACGGTAGATGTTGTTTGCCGATGTACGTATATGCATCATTGTGGTGTGCATATACCGATACATGCACGTGCAACAGTGTACGCGCGTTAATTTGTTGACGCGCGGAACAACACATCGCAGAAATCGCCTTCCGGGTCTGCGTTCGCGGATGTTCGCGGCCCTGCATGCGCGAGATCGCGATCCGATCGATTGACGCCGTCTCCGCCTTCCAAACGTGCCGTCTCCGTCGACTTCGCATGGTGCCCTGCTCAAGCAGCCGCTGCTGCAGTGCTGTCAATGCTGTCAGTCGCAGCGTCCTAATCAGCTCACTTCCACTCGAAAATTCTGGTGTGACGCTGCCTTGTCTCAATGCAGCAGCGAAGGAAGGAAGGAAGGAATTCTCTCGGACTGTTATACTGTCACCACGATGCCACGCTTTCTCGTAGCTTTGCTTTTCTCTTGCTGCCTTTGCTTGTCGGGTGCAGCTGCCTTCCTCCAAGCAAAACCACGGGAACGATCAATTAGAGGAATTTCCTCTCGAAGGCGGTTTTCCTCTGTCCTTGCGGGACAAAGACAAGGGACGAGTCTCGCACCCCCCCAAAAAGTGGCCATCGTAGGCGGCGGGCCTGCAGGTGATTGGGGGGGGCTCTTGGGGGCCCTAGTGCAATCGTGAATTTCGCAGAATAGGACATGGCTGCATGGCCGCTCTGTGTATGATCTCTGTGTGGATGCAGGGCTCTTGCTCGCTCATTACATTCTTGACAAGACCGACAACTCAGTTGCCGTCTCCATCTTCGAGAGGGGGCCCGACCCGAGGAAAGACGACTCGATCAGCGGCAGACAATACTCACTGGGGCTCAATGTGCGGGGTCGAGCGGCAATATCGGGGATCGAGGACCTCTGGAAGGCTGTCGCGAAGGAGGGGCTTGAAAGTGATAATTTCCTTCTGCATGTATTTGGACGGAAATTTCGGTTACGGTCCCAAAAGGCCGATGTGCCCCCGAGTCTGCTGATAGGGCGGAAGGCCCTGTGCAAGGCCCTGGCCACTGAGTTGGTTCGTAAGTATGGTCAAAGGGGGGGTCGTCTTGATCTTTCGTTTGACAGTGCCCCCTCTTCAGTTGACCTAGGCAACGGGGTTCTGTATCTAAGTAAGGGGAAGTTTGCTGTTGCCGATTTAATCGTGGGGGCTGATGGTATGAACTCCATAGTGAGGGAGGCCATCGTGGAGGCAGTGGAAAAGCAGGAAAAGAAGACAGAGGCGACGGGGGAGGAGGAGCCAGACACAGAGCAGAGGGTAAGGGAAGCGATGCGATTCTCTTCAAAGGAGACGGGAAAGGTCCTTTCAGAATTTCGTCGAGAGACTTCGACATTGTCAGGGAGATGGAGAGTTCTTCATGACAACATGCCTACCAGTCTAGACGCTGATGCTGTGCACCTTCTCACCGGTACATTGGGCCAGGGGAGGGAGAAGGAGGGCAAAAAGAAAACGCCTGTGAGTGGGGGCCTTTTCGTCATTCCGGCAAGGGACGGGACGTGTTCCGTTTTGGTCAGTCAGTCAGTCAGCCCTTGATTTCCTTCTCGTGTCAGATTTTGTTTTTGGGACGTAAATCTAGATGCCGTCCACTTCTGATAGTTCTTTGAAGTGCCTGCCTTATTTTCTCAACTCTACGGTCTTTCTCTAGCAGGTGAATCTCAAGTCGCAATGGGGCCTTGGCTTCTTTCCATCTTACTGGAAATCGACTATTCAAGAAAAGCATGGCAAATATACTGGGAGAGAAGCAGTAAGCAAGAATGAAATGCATTTTTTCCCTGGTCCTTCCTTTTCTTCTTCCTTCAGGTGAATTGGCGCGAGTCCAACCCTCCTGTGGAGCTTCTGAGCTCTACTCCCTCGGAGTTCTGCGACATCATCGAGACGGGATTCAAAGCTTTCGGGAGGCCGTCTGAGGAGGCAGCCAAGAGAGTGCTCAGCCAGAGAAACCAATTCGCACAGGTGGTCTACTGCAGCTCCATGATGGCCCCTCAAGCGGTCAGCCGGCAACTCAGCCAACTTAAATTATCCATATGATGAAGGGAGAGGGGGGCCCGAAGGGGCGGCTTACGTAAGGGAGTCGGAAGCTCAATGTGAGTGGGAGACGCTGCGGTGTTGCTTTGGGGGAAAAGGGGTTCTTGTCTTCTCTGCCTGATGTTGTTGGGCGAAACAGTCGCAGTGTGTGGTTCTTTCTTGTTTCATTCACAGTGTGTGCCTGTACGTCCGTCTATGCCCCCCCGGCCCCCTCAATTAATTAATTCTGAAGGTGGGGACTGCCGTGTTGATCGGAGACGCCGCCCACGCCACCGGAGGGTCGCAGGGACAGGGGGCCAACAGCGCGGCATTGGACTGCATGGCGTTTGGAGAACTCCTCGACAAGTGAGCGGGGGGGGGGG
>JAHBMJ010004137.1:119039-141518 GCA_018398765.1 Chromera velia | reverse complement strand
GGGGGGGGGGGGGGAGAAGGTCCTGGTGGGGGGGGACCGGATGAGCTATGCATGGGTCGATTGATGATTGTGGTGTGTCGTGACTTGAATTCGCAATTAAAACTGTCTTGATTGTAGTCATAGTCTTGGGGTGCGGATCTGACAGTCGGATTGATCAAAGAGAGGTTGGGGGGGTCGGGGGGGACAGGGAACAGCGTTGAGAAAAAACTCGTACGAAGCGCACATTGAATGAACTCACTCACTTGCTGGGTACCAAACACATTACCTCCTTGTGTGTGCGCTTGCTATTGCGTTTGTATTCCTCTGGAGAGACAAAGATCGTGGAACACATGACGATAATGGTAAGGTGCCGTGCATCATGCAAGTTGACTTTGTTTTGCAGATTTCGGGCGGAGGGCTTGCATGGATCCGGCAAAGGCCTGGATTTTCAACGACTAGCTTCCGAGTTCTCTGCAAGGCAAACAAAAGAGGGACACGCTCTGCTCCAACTTCTGCAGGTAGGGAGTGAGGGATGGAAAACTGAAAATGCCCCCCCCGTCTGCGTCGGAGATGATCAGTTGTCTTCTTTTTTCTCTGCCAAATCGAATGGATAAACAAACAGGTAGCGCAGCTTTTGCGCCGTCGTTTCTCTGTTGATTCTCATGTGGATCTAGTTCCTTCTGTTCAGCCTTTACACTGGTGTCGCGGACTTGCCCTGTGCCCTTCCCCTCTCCATCTGACTGAAAACAAATCTGGGTGAATGAGAAGCTTCCAACGTACGAGACATTCCTCGTCCGCTCTCCGCTCTCACTTGTTTCGATCGGAAGCCAGAAAGGCAGCGGAGTATCCGCCATCCTGTGAGCCCTGCCTGCCCGCCTGCTCGCTTGAAGTTTCGCTTCATAGTCCGATAGGCAAGTTGAATGGTGAACGGATCCCTGTTGTATCGTTTTGTTCATGTGAACACCTTGCTGGATCTGCCCGCAGGTGGAGTCTCTCCCCTTTCCGTGGAGCATTCTGTTCTTCTTCAGAGAGGCTTTCAGAAGCGTGATCTCAAAGGTGCCTGTGCTCGGGAAGGCGGTTTTTGGTCGCGATGCCGCCTTGTGGGGAAGCAGCAAACAACTAAAAATGAGCCAAAGCCTGGTGCCATACAGCGAAATTGCAGAATCGTACAGGTTTTGGATCAGAAGGGCGCTTGAGCGAAGAGGGTCTCAAGCCCCCTCAGGACTCAAACAAACGTTGTAAAATAGAATACGAAAAAGAGAATTCATGTATCATTGTATCTCAATATATAAATAATTAAAATTGAATAAATAGTGAAACCCCATGGTCCGTGGCTAGATTTCCTTTCTTACTCAAAGCAAGCCAACAAGTTCTATAGGTTTATGACTTACTTGTAGCAGATTTTAT
Organism: Chromera velia; assembly: GCA_018398765.1. Taxonomy (NCBI): domain Eukaryota; family Chromeraceae; genus Chromera; species Chromera velia. The sequence goes on along the minus strand of JAHBMJ010004137.1, from coordinate 140,132 downwards.
ATAAACTATGCTACTATGTTATGCTATTCTTATACCTCTAAAAGATAAAACGGCGACAGTATCCTAGGATACCAATAAATCACTTATCACTTATACCATAATTATTGTTTGACAAGCCAGAGTCTGAGGCCCAGACCTAGGTCTAATGCGTCTAGGCGCTTTCTTTGGAAACTGCACTTCGGACGTTCGGCAGTGGGGCGGGAGGTTAATCCTCCAGATATAAATCCTAATCCTAATCCTAAATAATCCTAAAACAGTCTAATTAAGCAACTTAGCTGCAACTAGTTATAAAGAACACTAGAAAGAACAATGCATCAATCATGCATGTATAAGTGATAGGTGATTTAGTCTAGGATTTAATGGTGCCCTAGTAGAGCACTGTCGCCGTTTTGTCTTATTATTGACTCTTCTAGAGGTCGCCCCCGCAAACGGCTAGTATATAAGCTTAGGTATAAGCTCATAAATTCGGGTATGAAGCTAGCTATAAAGATTTTGAAGTGGTCCTGACTAGGGTCCCAAAGCTAACTCTTAGTTGAGTAGCGTATGGATTTTAATCTAGCTCACTCACATTAATTCTAGTACTCATTTAATTCTATTAGAAATTTCAGGATCTAAAGTTAACTAACTATAGTTAACTTGAGAAACAATATCAATGATATCATTTAATTATAAAAAATTGATGTAAATTTGAAGATCAATGAAGAAGCTAGCAAACATGAGCAAACACACAAAACTTAGTCGAAGAAATGACAAATTAGTCACGCACAACAATGGGCCAAAAGCAGTGCTGGCTATAGGGTGTTGGCAAGAGGGGAGAAAAGTGACAAAAGGATCGAGACCGCATGAGAGACAGGACATGGACTGGAACATGAAAAAGGACACACACCAGGATATTAACATGAAGGAATAACACGAGACAGACCGGGAGACACCCCAGGGAGAGGGAATATTACACGCATACACATTCACACATGCACACGCAGGCACACACAAACACACGCGCGCACACACGCATACTCATTCACGCACGCACATGCTCACACTCACACACACACACACACACACACACACACACACACACGCACGCACGCACACACGCACGCACACACACACACGCACGCACACACGCACGCACACGCGCACGCACACGCAGAGAGAGAGAGAGAGAGAGAGAGAGAGTCGGGGGGGGGCGGGGGCGGAGGGGAAAGGAAGCTGACTCTCAGACTGAAAAAACAGGATCGACAAACCGACGGGCAGACTCAGTGAGAAAGGACGGAAGACAGAGAAGCCCTAGAACAGAAAGAAGACTGAATGGCATGAGATATGAATACTTAGACTCTGCAAAGCAGTGATCTAGGTGCAATACAGTTCCATGAAGCAGTTGGCCCTTCAAGCCGTTCCTCTAATGCCAAAATACAAGACCCCAAACGGTGTCTCACTCTGTCTTTTTTTTTCCTCTCTCTCTTTTTCAGCTTCATTTTAAGATTACGTCGCACGACAAGAAAGAAGCGCGATGACGACAACAGACCAACCTACCAACCGACAAGAAAGATAATTATGTCACAAACTGAGCCTCCTGTCTACCGTCTGTCTGCCACAGAAAGAGCAAGACTGCATAACGATAGAGAGAGGAGACAGGAAGGAAGAACAGAGAGGATATCCCCAGTCGAGCTTCTGTTGGTGAAACAGCAGTCAAAGGTCAGTCAATCAAAGACCCCTTCCTCCAGACGTTCACTCACAAACAGCACGTTGAAGCGTCTGAAGGTAGTGGCTTCACCTCTCAGTAACATCCCCTCGTCCTCTCTGTCGTGCTCTCTCTTTCTTTCTCTTTCTGCGGAGATGGCTTGCTGGCTACATGCATGTAAGGAGAAAGGCTCCTTTTCACATGCCATCTGTCTGTCTGCCTGCAAGGCGGTTGAAAAGCCGCCTCATCCGCCCAGTCGAACAAACAATCCTCTCGAAATGAGTGGTCCACCTTTCCTCTATTTTACTGCAACCGTTTGCCGAGGGACAGAACATATTTACTGCTTGGGTGCAATGGCCTTGGACTCAGTCTCGAAGACCTTGTTGATCTTTGATCCGATGTTCTCGGACTTCTGGAACTCCTCCCACTTGTTGTAAGCGTCCTTCCTTCTCTGAAGCTGAGCCTGGTCAACAATGTACTGCTCTCCAGTGCCCCACTCCTTCTCAAGATTCTTCTTGACCTTCCCGTCAAGAGCGTCGAAGTTGGTCTTCTGTGCGGAATAAAGAGACGGGGTCATCTTGTCACCAGCGGTCTCCAAAGTGGTCAGCTGCTCAAGAACAGGCATATCACGCTGCACTGCAGGGCCCTCAACAGCTCCCAGGGAGACGGGAATAAACAGAGTGCGTCTCAGATAGGCAGCATCAGCGGTCGCAAAGGCGACGGCAGCGACGGCCACACCTCTCAGCATTTTAAAAAGAGACGGGAGGGGGGGGACTCTGCGATTTGATGCAGCTATCGGCCTGGCTGGCTGGCAGGGAGACCAAGAAGTTCGTGTGTGAACCGAGAAAGAAATTTTCCGGAGGCAGGTCTCAACAAATCCGCCAGCTGAACTTCCTCTCTCTGTCTACACTTTGTCCAGCCGTCTCAGATTTCACTTGCGTGACGGATTGATCCCCGTGGGTTGAAGTCGCGGGGCCGAATCGCGACGCGGCCCCGACAAGCGGAAAAGCGCGTCACTACCAGTTCTGATAAGAGCCCCTATACTCAGACTCGGTGCTCCGTGCGAATCTGTCGTTCGATCGGCAGCTATAGAGTTTTCTGACATCAATCCTCAGAGTCAAAGTTCAGACTGAATGTTTCCGTTCTTGGTGCCCTGAGTAGCCACCATTGCCAATACATCGATATATGGTTCTATCGCGTCATTTCTGACATTCAGCGTGTGTGTGTCACCTGGAGATCAGAATGAGAGCAGCTTCATGGATGATGTGACACGTCTACATTACTGTTGCTTTTGCGTACCAAGTTGGTGGAGAGTGACTGACTGTCAGGCATATCTTCCAGTAAGATCGAGCCCGCTGGGCAGGTAGTGGGGTGACGGGAGGGCTGCATCGGCCTCTCCCAAGTCGATTTTCGATTATGCACAGCTTCTGTGCCTTTTGTTTGTTGGCTCTGGCCTGGAGAGATTCAGGGACAACGGTTGCGTTGGGTGTGCGATCCTCCGTCTCCTCGAAACAAAAACACAAACACCAACACCACTCGCACAGGTCTCACACGCACGCGGACGAAAAACTCCAGTACAAAGTAGGACAACGGCATCGAGATGAGATTGGTTCCCTGGGCTGGAGGAAGATAGAGGACTTCGGGGATGAGGGGGTAGGGGGATCTGGTTCTCTTGGGGTGTCTGAATTCTTCTCCTCAAGCTCGACCGGCTCGGATGATATCACAAAGGGGGCGGGGCTCTGCACTGCTACTCCCACCAAGCAGTCCGGTTTGCGGTGGATATTTGCGATCACCCCAACGTATAGAAGGGTCACTCAGAGACTGGATATGATCCGTCTCCTTGCGGCTTTTGCTCACGTTCCGAACCTCTACGTTGTCGTAGTGGAGGATCGGGAGACGGTCAGCGAGAAGATGAAGACCACCCTCGAGGACAGCATGATGCCTGAGGGAAGTTGGGCACTTGCAGCTGCACCGACAACCCCCGGGCTTGCGGTGAAGGGATCAGAACAGCGGAATAAAGGCCTCGACGTGATGGCCAAATTGATCGCATCCGAACAGGACGAGCAAACACGAAAAGACATGGAGGTAAGGCGCCATATGCAGCTGTATCATACATAAATAGTCAGGTCCAAGGACCAAAAAGAGGAAGTTCTCCGCAGCAGTCCTTGCGACACAAGATTGGCACTGTTTCTTCTATGCTGCGTAACTCTCTGCCTTCATTCCTTACGTCCGTCCTCTTTATACCCTTCCCTTCCCGTCACTTTCCCTTCTTCCTTATTCCCTTTTCTTCTTACTCCCTAACTCCCTTCCTTCTTTTATTTTCTGCATGCGTTTAGTTTCCTTTCATTCATTTCTCCCTTTTTCCCCCCCTTTCTCCTTTCGTCCTGTCGTTGCCTCAATTTTCTTTCTTTGCTACGTCCATTCATTCTTGGTTTATTCTTCTCCCTGTCCATTTGTCCCACTTCTGTCCCATTGATTTCTTGTTTCGTTTCTTGGTTGCATGCTGTCTTTCGAGCTTATTTCCTTGAGAAAGCCGAGGAAATAAATAACCGTCAGTAGCAACAGAATCTTTCCTGCCTGGGGGCGGACTTCTTGACTCCAACACTGTGCCCCCACAAATTCGTCATCCGTCATCTTCGTTTGTTATTCTCCTGCAGAACGGTGTGGTTTTCTTCGCAGACGACGACAACGCATACGACCCCCGGCTGTTCGATGAGATCAGAAAGGTCCAGAAAGTCGGAGTGTGGCCTGTGGCCTTCTCAGGAAAAAAAATAGTGGAGCACTGCAAGGTCGACTCCTCAACGGGGAAAGTAACCGGGTTCGATGCGTGGGCGGTCAGTCTGGACCGATCCATCCATCCATCCGTCCGTCCGTCCGTCCATCCATCCCAAGATGCGCTTGTTCACTGCAGATTGCTTCTTTCCAGCTTCCCTGTTGTCTGCCCTCCCTTTTTGTTGCTTTGCTTGACCGTTTGCGGCGGGAGGCGGATGATATTAGAGAGACAAACTCGACTGACGTGTCCGAGCGAAATGGATCCCTTTCCCTGCAGGAATACTTGTGAGGCTCGTGACTGCTCTTCTTGTCTGTCTATCCGTGTTTGGGCTGTCCTGAAGTTTCCGTCCCGCATTTTTCATCATCCATGCCTTTGTTGGCCCTGTTTGTCGTGAACTTCGTCATGCAGGCAGATGTGAGGCCGTTTGCCCTGGACATGGCTGGCATGGGTCTGTCCGTGTCGTTCTTCGTTTCTCCTGCGGAGACAGACACGAACAAGGGGGCCAAGCTGAGATTCGACCCCTATTCCCACTCTGGCATGCTGGAGTCAACACTCCTGATGCAGACGGGCATCTCGGTTGGAGATCTGGAACCTTTGGCAGACAACTGCACAAAGGTCAGGCAGTCAGGTGCATGAGTAGTCAGTCGGGCTGGTGGAAGGCTCGAAAGATTGCATTTAGCTCTGCCGAGAGGCAAAGACGAATGCAGGAAAACGCTTTGGAAAGGAAAACGGCAGACAGCTGGGAATGCGGGAGAATCTGTCGACAGTATGGAGGGCTGAAGAAGTCCTGCTTTTTGGTTCAGTGTGCCAACGTTGAGGGTGCGGCTCGTGAGCATGTTTTGGTCACTTTTCTTTGGAGCAGATATTTGCTGACTTCAATCTGTGCCTCGACTGCCTTGGTCTGATAATTGTGTGAAAGAAGCCACAACAATAAAAAGAAGACGAACAGAAAAGGAAGATTGGGTGGTGATGCATTTATGCAGATCCTTTAAAGAGGCCGACACAGTGCACGCATTTTGCTGAGTATGTGGGTGGTGTTAAGCGATTCTGTATGCGGTGGATGCATGGGTGTGCGTGTTGTGCATGCATCACACGGACCCGCATGCATGCAGGTGTACACTTGGCACGTGTCGACTTCAATCAAGTGGGGGAAGGAGCAACCGCCAGCTGACTTCGACAAGGAGTTCGACGTTTGAGTAGCTGGCTGACTGGCGGCGGGTTGTCTGATTTGATGCGAAAAAATCTGTCTTCCTCTCTTGCCCGGGTTCTGTCGGAAGCTGTGGCTCTGCTTCTTTCGGGGGAGGAGAAGGGGAAGTTTGTTGACGAGAGAAATGAGAAGAAAGTACCTGGGGTTGGAATAATTGGATCACGTTTTCCGTACACGCAAGCAAGAAAAGCAAGACAGACGCATTGTTTGCTTCTGGTCAGATGCGCACAACGCACGGCACACGTGCATGCCGCTCGTGCAGAGGGACAGATCCATGTGGCACTCGATTCAGCAACATTGCTACCGATCGGGCGTTGCAGCAAAAGAAGGATTCATGCCCATTTCAAAGGCTTGGCTGTGAGCGGTGATGTACGGTGATGGTGAGGCGACAGCCGGCGACTAGCTGAGCGGCTTATAGCGGCTTAATACCATTTGGTCCAGACTGCATTCAATGTGTTTTTTTAAAAACTAGTTCAAAAAGGTGAAAGACTGAAAGCTGAGGTATACTGAAGCGAAAACTTTCCTAGAAACTTTCTAGTTATAAGAGTTTTTAAAGGTATTTCTAGCTCCAATATTAGCTAATACCTATATAGCATTACCATGGATGTCGTACTAGCTACTGTGTTCTCATGTATGTGAGGGGCCTATCTAGCCTAGTTTATCATGGTTTATCAAAAGATGTTAAAAGGTTTTGTGTATCTTCTGTTTTTTCTAGTTATAGTAGTTGTTTATTGTTGTTTAATACTAGGTTTAATAGTAGTTGTTGAAGCACAGCATAAGCAGTTGGTACGCATGCATGCTGAGTACGAAACAGTGGCAACGGGGTCAGACGGATGAGGTTTTCTCCCTTTTTAGGAACGTTTGGGAAGTGGTTCGCGGAATAAGGACAAAGCCAAGCCAGGCTACCGTTTTTGCATATTTTTGCCCGTCTCTGAAAGTATCCATCGTTCGATGGGGAAGCAAGTCTCACTTCTACACGATGCCATTCTGAAACTTTTTGGCCAGAAGAACCTCTCTGAACCTAAGTGTCACTTTAAAAAATATAATAAATGATCCGTGCCTGCGGCGCGGACTTTCAAGCTTATCCAAAAATGCGGCCTGAACTTTCAAGTGGTAGTTAGGTTTAGGGAGGTCGCCAGAAGGAAGAGAGTGCTTGCATTTGAGGAGAAAGATGGAGAAAGATGGAGAAGGAGACAGGAAGCAGTTTTTGGCAGTTCCGTAAACCTGCCCGTGGAACAGATACCAGTTCTTAAGGGTTCCTCACCGACCTGCAGTTAGACAGTATAAGCAGTTGGCGCGTACGCGTGCTAAGTGTGAAACACTGGCAACGGGGTCAGATGGATGAGGTTTTCTTCCTTTTTGGGAAGTGGTTCGTGGAATGTGGACAAAGCCAAGCCAGGCTACCGTTTTTGCCCGTCTCTTCAGCCGTCTCCGTCATTTTACCACCGTTTGCCTCAAAACAGGCAGGCTAAAAGGAGCTTTGGGGTGAGATATGAAGATGAAAGGGCACAACCTAACCTAGTCTATCAGAATGAAGGTTCTCTGGCTCTTCTTTTTTCTGATTGAGCTAGATTTCGGCAAAAAGGGGGCAAAGCCACACGTTCTGTATGAGGATATAAAACCACTCTGCCTTACCGCAGGAATTCAGTGAGTGGCCGTCACAGGAAAGCCGTTCTTGCCTGTGTTATCTTCCTTATTGAGAGAGGACTGCCCTAGCAGTTTGTCCAGCTATGTATCGAACCTGGTCCAGCCGAACGTTAGACGCTCATTTATGGCAGGCTTATATTTAGGGGAAAAGAAGTCGAGAGAGTGGGGTCGTATAAGTATCTGAGTGTTCTTTTGTTTGAAGGGGGAGACTTAAGGGAGATAATAGAAGAGAGGCTTAGCATAGCGAGTAGACGGATGGGTCAATGCAAAGAGTGTGGCACTCTCTTTAGGTCGCCTGCCCCCCGCAGCAAAAATTTTATATTTATACGCTTTCTGGTTGCCTATTGCTCTATACATGTTTGACTGTCTGCCTGTCCACAAGTCAGACGTGGATGCATTAGATGCCCTTCAATTGTGCTTTGTCCATTGGGCTTTGAATCTGTTTCTCTCCTCTTTCCGTGTACCTACTCTGTGTGCTGTCGGTCTACTTTCTGCACGTGTGTACGTGTCGATGAGACTTGCTGGGTATTTGACTAACTTAAAACACATTGACCTCAAGATGCCCGCGGATGCCTGATCGGCTTTAATAAATGGTGATTGTCCTTCCTCTATAATGCACGTCCAAAAATTGATTGGGTTGACCGGATTGGAAGAATTTGTGACTGTCAATCCAACCATCAGGAGAAAGAAGAAAGCCACCAAGGTTGGCCGTCTCCTTCTCTTAAGATAAGTGATTAACTGGGAAGTTGATGAATGGATTGATGCTTATCTAGAAAAAGCCGCTTCACGGGGGGCGGTTTTGTAGTTTAGCAGAAGCATCAGACCGAATGTGTTCTAAACGTCTTATCCTACTGCCCAACGTTTGTCTTTCCTCTTCCTTTCCTCTACTTTTCCCTCATCTCCTTCTTCCCCCCATTTCGTTTCCCTCCCTTGCGCTGCGATCTGGTCCTCAGGCCCTTTTTCAGCCTTGCTGTATATGTTGCTTAGTGGTCGCCCCCATGTACCTTACAGGGGGCTGGAAGACGCGGTTTGCCGTGCATACAGGAGCAAAGCAGACGATCTGCTGCACCGACTAACTGAATGCACAGAAACAAGAGCAGATTGAGAGGCTCTGAATGCAATTGTAACCAAAATTGAAGCCAAATTAGACAGAGCTCAAGAAAAAGAGAGAAAGTGGTTGCTATCGAAAGACTCTATCCCTCTAAAACATGCAACGCAAAGCGAATTGTTGGCACGAATGAAGGTCACCCTGGCACTCAGACACTCATCTATACCGGCCCTGTGACTCTTGCGAAACATCTGTTAGATTTTGTCTGCGCCCTCCATCGTAAGGCCTGCGAATCGATGCATGTGATGGACCAGGTTACTTACCCCTCTTCCTGTCTCACCTTTTGAATGTTCTTTTTCCATCTCTCAAGTACATCTCCCGTCCCCCCTCTCTACCGGTCTTCCTGTCTGCCTCTACTGCCTGAGAGTCTCTATTACAGTCGTCGTACTCCTCCCACAGAAGGGAAACAACATCAGCTATTGAGAAAACATCTTCTAGAATCTAGATGCAGGGTGTTTAGAGTTGCAAAAATGAAGCCCCCTCCCATTGTATGATGCAGGTCTGGCAAAGGGGCAATAAAGCATTGTCCTAGACTCATGCATTGCATGATGGCCTATAGACTGATTAATAATAATAATGATGATGATGATGATGATGAAGCATGTAAAAGCTACCGGTTTAAAACGGCGGTTTTGAGAGATTGCATAGATTCTGATACCAAAAATCCTTAATTAGGCTCTATTATACTCTACTAAGCTCGATTATCCTAGACTAATATAGTTAAATCTTCTCTTACATACGGCATGCTCGTGTGACACTTTTTGCATAAAAAATCTCAATTAAGCGACAGAACGAAAGATCATAAGACAGATGATGTATAGAGAAAGGGAATCTTTCAAGGGATACTCTTGTAGAAGAGTATAAAAGACTAAATAAAAGAGATGTCCAAACCAGTGGCACCCTGCCTTTAATACCTAATACAACTTGATGATCGAGGTTTTAATAATTTGTTATACATGTCGCATCCCCATATATGAGGGGCGGATCAAGCCTAGTTTATCTGAAGGTTCCGTCTTTTCCTGTTAGTTTCGATTCTAGAAGCAATCCTAGGAGCAAGCTTATTGATCACTTTCAATGCACAGTTTATCACTTATGGCTTCAACGTACTTCAACGGCCAGATAGCGCCAGATAGAAAGACCAAAGGGGGGAGATCGAAACCAAAGGGGGTAAAAAGGGGGAGATCGAAACCTCAGGCTGGCAAAAGTAGTAAAAGCCCAGATCTTAAGCATCAAGGACCATTCAAAAACCACTGAGCAACTCGAACACATGAGACTAGATGCAATATGACGCAACTCAGTCGTCATAAAGTTGTGACATAAACTCAGATCTCGAGCACCGACAACGAGCAACTTGAGTGTATACTGCCCACTGAAAACTTGGACATGCATGGGCACGCCCAAGTTTCACCACGCCCGAGTTGCCGAGTCGGCCCAAGTCAACTATTTTCCAAAAGAAAAACTCGGGTGCGAAACTCGGGCATGTACACTAGCTACATAAGAGTAACGGCTTTAGAATAGTAACAAGGTGGCCGTCAGGCTGCTGAGTTACGGTTTTTCAGTAACCGAAGCTTTAAAATGATGAATTATAGAAAAACAGTAACGCAACCTGCTGATAATAACTAATAATAATCCCTCTCATACCACCTTCACTCACTCATCCATTTACTTATTCATTCACTCACCCACTCGCACTTACTTGCTCTTTCACCCACTTCCACTCAGTCATCCACTCAGTCACTCACTCTGAGATTTATACCTGCACTCGATCACTCGCTCACTCGCTCACTCACTCACTCACTCATTGAAGTCTCATTCACTCACTCGCTCATCCCGACATTCAGTCATCCATCCATCCATCTATCCATTCATTCACCCCTCCTGGCCTTCACAGAGAGTCATTCTGTCAGGCAGGCAGTCAGGCACGCAGCCACAGCCACAGATAAGAACAGGCATGTAGGCACAGGCAGGCACAAGCCGGCACAAGCATGCTTCTCCCATCTATCTCTATCTCTAGCATGCTTTCTCTGTCTGAATGCGTGTATGCTGGTCGCGGCGATTTCTGCATCAAAAGATTAATAGCAGCTTAACAAGATCGCACCTCATCGGTTGACAATGGTTAATTGGCTTTTTTGGCTTACCGGTCTTCGAGTTAATGCAATCATTGGCTTGTATAAGTATGGATGCATTCATGTATATGATTGAATGATTGAATTGTATGTATGTATACAATTATAAGATGCACTGCATGCAAGGCCTTACACTAAAAAATTCTACTAAAAAAAAATTAAGGACCTCATTTTTTTTTTTTAATTTTAAAATTTTAGAGCAAAATCAATAGAAAAAGTGATCACTAAATTCATTATTATTGCAGAGTTGTGATCTCTACTGATCGAAAACAACCTTCGCTGCCGGCAATTGCCAGTCTCAGTGGTTTGTCGGCAATGAAGATTTCTTATGACCTTCGATCACCTACAGATTGAAGTGCTTTACTAACAGCTTTAGTTTTGTACAATTCTAAAAAAAAAAAATAAAACCTTCATTTTTTTTTTTTTAATTTTATAGTGCAAGGCCTAGCTAGAGGCCTAGACTGCATACATGAAGAACCGTACGAGATTTCTATGCCGGGGCCCTATGGTGGCTCCATATACAACGCCCGAATTGCGGTTTTTTCATAATAAAAAATTTTGCCGCCATACAAATTACGGAAAAACTATAATAAAAAAAGTTGTAATTCGTAACTTCCTCATAGAATCTCATAGACCCCTATCATAACCCTTATATGGACGGTGTATGGGTGTGGTAAAACGGTAAGAATGACTGTCCACCAGAATATCACTCCTACTACACAACTATTCTCTAAATATATGAGTGATGATGATATTGAGCTCACCGCCCAGTCCTATAGGGGCGATGGCATAGGTTCAATCCCTAGAAGTATAAACCTAAGGCAAAGCCTGCGTTTATAACCTAGGTCAATGAACCATAGCCATAACCTGCAACAAAGACCTTGCAACAGCTGGAGGATATAAACAACGACCGGAGTAGATAAAAAAGAGGCTTAAGAATTGTAAAACGGCCTGCCAGTGGTGAGACATTTTGAGCTTAAATTAAAATACTAAGAAAGATCGACTTCAAACCTCGAAGCACAAAGACAAAAAATGTAAACCGAACTGAACTGGCTGGAGTTCCGAAAAAAAAGGAAGAAATGTGGGTACACGTCTGAGAGCAATGGTATAAGCAGGAGGAATGCAACAAACTAGCAAACAGATGCATGGTAGTACACCTTCCCGCGGCACCGTAAGAGCTCTTTCTAGGTAGAATCGATTAGAGAAACAAAGACGTGATGGCAAGCAGCAACACATACATCCAGCACAGGCACACAGAGTGTCACATATATACACAACTGCCAATAAGTGCTCGCAGAAGAAACAAGAAACGAAGACTGAATACGCAAACATCTATGCACATCTATGCATTAAAAAACAAATCACGTAGCAATCTCAGGGTCCTCCTGGATAAAATGGTCCCTCTGATACGCTAGCTGTATTGAAAACTCATGTCTCAAAAGGGAGGCCGGCTAGAAAGGACCCCGCTGACCCCTGCTGTGAAAGGCAGAAGTCAGTATGTTGATAGCCACATACCGCTGCAGCGTACAATCAAGGACCTTCCAATACCGGTCTGTGAGACGCGCCTGGACCGTCCTCATCTCCTCTTCCATGGAAAAACCTGCTCTTGAACCTGTAATCCCGACTAGCTCCTTCACAAAAGAGACCCGGCTCAGACCGTCTCTCTATCTGGTCGTCCGAAGGTTTCGAAGACTAGCAGAACGAATCGCAGGCCCGCTGAACAAGCCGCGATGGCATATTTCCTCTGTTTCTCCTCACTCTTCGTCTTGGCGGCTGCCCCTGCTGTTTTTCACCGGGTACGCAGGCGGGCGGTATCAGACGAGATGGGAAAAGTGATGGAAACATCCGCTAGGATAGTGTCATCGTTTGAAAGGGAGGCAAAGGTGTCTGCCCGTTTGTTCCTCTGATCAGTGAGATGGGAATCGGTAGCGACCCTTAAGTGACTAAGGGTCATTTTTTCCAGTACGTGTGTATGACGGAGCCCACACAGAATTTATATAAACGCCCCCTTTACCTACTCATGGCGGTAACGGGTGTAAACGGGTGGCAATGCATGCCCCCTTTGTTTGGGCACTTCTGTGCATGGTGCTCTCTGGGGTCAAGAGGAGGCCCACATATATATACCCCTGCACTGCGCATCTCCGGGATGCCCAGGCTAAGACGAATGCGGATCGTTATCCGATAAACTGCAGAAAGAAAGCGCAGCTAACCAGTCTGAGATGAGGGAATGGTACTCAGCCAGGCTGAAGCCCTGCTGCTGGAGGAGGAATACAGCCAGGAATACAGGCGGACGCGCTCAGAGAGCTGTACCTTCGAAAAAAGATATACTCTGCATGATCGGTGAATGATATATCATCACAGAGCTCACCGCCTGGTATAAAGCACCGGTGAAGTTCGAAATGCATAGGTACACTAGGAGCTAGAAAGTTAGAGTACCGTAAAAACCCTGGGGCGGCTTGACAATACGACTGGGCCATAGCAATCGATCAGCGAAATACGGGAAAACGAATTTTGCAGTGGTATGCTCAAGCGGAAGCACGGCGTTGCATGACGATACATGATGAAGAAATGCTGAAGAACAGAATATACCAAAGAACAGCATATGTATAGAAGGGAACCAGGAAAGATGATGCCAAATCAAGTACAAAACAGGACGTACAGACGAGTATAAAGCTTAAGCTCAAGCTCCCGTCATTGTCCACAAGAACGTGAGAAGCTTTCGACATGAAGAGAAAACACGGAGCAGACTCCTCGTATGAAATACAAAGAGATAAAAAAAAAAACTGAATGAGCTCTCAAACTGTCAAACATCTCTCAAACACGTATAAAAAAGGCCCCACAGATCATAAATGAACATGCTAACACGCTGATATATCGTGATTGAGGTTTTTGTTATACATGCCACGTCCCCGTATGTGAAGGGCGGATCTAGCCTAGTTTGTTAAAAGGTTCCGATTTGTCCCGTCTGTTCTGATTCAACTTCTGAATCCAGGAACACTGCTCATTGATCACTTTTACTGCGGTTTATTTCTCAAGCGGCGGTAGAGTAGGACTCGGAGAACAATGAAAAGAGGGGAGAGGCAAGGCAAAAACTTTCTAAAAGTTTGTCCCTTTGACAAAGGCTACCCTTTGATGGCGGAAAACAACTTCAAAGAGACCTTCCCTATTAATTTGCCCCTTATTTTCTCAACTTTCTTTTCTTCCTTTCCTCTCATGCGTTTACATTTTATTTGTATACAAAGAATCAATCACCAAAGGATCGCTTAGTTTACGCCCTCCGAGTCGAAAAACCCGGAGAACGCTGCGACCTCCCTACCGAGAAGGCACTCAGGCTGGAAGGGCCCTCTGGTTCCCCTCCTGCTGTGAATTGAAACAGAGAAGATTTGCGGCGACGAAACGCTGAAGCGTGCTGATATATTGGCGCGCAATGCGCGCCCACTGAGGCTCGTGTTTGAGCTATATAGTCCGAGCTAAGCTCGGCATGGCTCGCGAGGTCAGGCAATGCATGTCATACAGCTTTTGAAGAAGGGATACCCAGCGGATATACGACGGCAAGAGGTCTCTTTCAAGCTCCTTCGTTGGCGAAATTTTGAAAGGAAGCATTCGCTGCAGGTGTTGTGATTGTCTTTCGAAGCACAAAGGGTTGAGGCCGGGCTCTTGATAGAATAGAAGAAAGATGCTGCATGGTGGCGTTGCGGATTGATGCGCTCCGTTGGACATATTATCGGCAGGTCCACAAAAGAGGTAAAGTACTCAGAGCTGAGTGACATGCAAGTGAAGCCATCCGGCTCACAGGCACGAGACCAGGGAAGAGACAATAACCACGAAAGAGTGCCCGGAGAACTGGAGGACGCCCCATTGTTGAACAATCGATTCGGCCAAGTGCGTACACCGAAGCATGCGTTGCTCATTCGCTGTGGATCCACTTGTGGCCAGACGGCCCTTCATCCCCCGAGTCCCTGATTCTGTACTTCCCTGCCTATCTGTGTGCAGAACGCTTCCACGTTGTCGAAGATGTCCACCTGGCTGGTAACCTGCTTCTGTGGACCTCAAGCGACGTTCTTGGCCCGTGATGTTCATCTGGCAGGAACGACGCGCCCCTCCCGATTTGGTCAGTCAATCTGGACAGGGAATTCGGATTGGTGGTGTCCCTTCTTGTTCATGCGCATGCTCAGGCCATCGGGAGACGCATCGAGGGTGCATGGGAGCACAGGGACTAGCTCATTCTGATACTCTGGCTGTCTCCTCTAGCCGCCCCTTACCCGAAGGCAGTCTTGCAGAGCCACCCAATCCACTGCGTTTGAACTCAACTTCCTTCCATGTACATCCGACTGTCTTCTCGGCCCCCTTGCCCTCTATTTCTCCAGGCCACTCTGCCTCCGACTGCAGCTGCGTGCTTGCCTCCGATGGCTTAACGTCCGGTCCCTGATCTCCGTCTGCTTGTGTCGATATTTCCCCTTCTCTCCCTCTATGCTGATGCAGTGAGCAACAAAGCTCGAAATCAGAAGTACAACCTTTTCACCTTCCTGCCCGTGGTCCTCTACGAGCAGTTCCGGTCAGCCTGCCTGCCTCCTGTCTTGTGCATACCCTTTTCAACATGTAGTGTGACTGTGATGATCTCTGCCTGTGTGCCTGCCTGTCTCTCTGCCTGCCTGCCTCTCCCTCGCCGTGTCATTTGCGGTCAAACTGCCTGCGCACCTTCATTTGTTTGTTTTGAATGATTTCGTGCAGATTCTTCTTCAATTTGTTCTATCTCTTGACGGCACTGTCCCAGTTTATTCCGGTGCTGTCCATCGGTGAGTCACAGAGAGAGAAAGAGAAAGACAGAGGAGATAGGGGGTCTCTTTTCTTCAGAGTCAGATTGTGTTCTCCGCTATAGGATTCACGGAGAAATGATGCTTCTTCATTGGTGCCTTTTCATGAGCAAAGGATAATGGACTCGGGGCAGACAGTTGAGTCCCTTCTGTTCATGTGAGACCCTTGAAACGATTTTTTTTTTTCATTTGTGTTTTTGTCTTGTCTTTTCTTTCCCTTCGAGTGATAGCGGGACTTCGTGCATCGTCTTTCGATCTGCGTTTTGATCCCTGTCCTTTCGATGATAAAAGACGCTACGCCTTTCTTTCCTTCGCTCGATGTTTTCCCACTTTGATACCGGAAGGGATCTGAATTGCGTGCTTGTTCGGCTTTTGAAAAACAACGAAAGTGCCCCGACAGCAAAGAGGAATCAATGCAAAAAAACAAATGCAAATGTGTGGGTCTCTCCCTGCAGGGTATATCTCGACCTATCTGGCTCCGCTGATCTTTGTCCTGACGGTGACCCTCTCGAAGGAGGCGTATGACGACTTCCAGAGGTAATTTGATTATTTGATTGGTCGTTTCTGTTTCTTTCATTGGGGGTGCTTTTAATTCCAGTCTTGTCTTGTTTCTCTTCCACCCGCTCCGGCCCGTCCGCCCACCCTTCGCCTTCTTTCCTTGGAGAGGTTTTCGTGATTTTGTGTTTCTGTGTGTTTTCTCTCTCTCTCTCTCTCCCTCTCTCTCTCTCTCTCCCTCTCTCTCTCTCTCTCTCTGTGTGTGTGAGTGTTTCGTCGCGTTTCCATTTCAAATTGACTCCCGGCGTGTGCAGATATCTTCGCGACAAGGAGCTGAATGGGGAGGAGTACACCCGAATGACTCCAGATGGTCCGTCCGTCTTCGGTGCATGTCTCCCAACCTGCATGCATCCATGCATGCATGTCTATCTGTGAATTGATTCATGGAGAAATGAAACAGAAAAATGACCGCGAAATCAGTCCATCGACAAAGAAGTCAACAGGCAGTGGGGGAATGTCGCACTTCCACATGACCGCAACGGCCGCCCGAATTGGTTGGAAAGATCTTCCTTTTGTTTGGTGGCTTTCTGCGCTCCCCAGACTGCCTTCCTGTACACGTCTGTTTGTGCATGCGTGGCTGTCTGTACGGGTATGTATGTCTGCGTGTGCCCACGTCTACGTGTCATGTTCCTTCGTTCTACCTTTCATTTCTTCCCTTCCCTTTCCTTCCCCTTCCCTCTCATTCACGTCCCTCGGTCCCCCCCCTCACGCTGACTGCATGCAGGTCCCGAGCCGATCGCAGCAGCCGACATCAAAGTCGGTCACGTGATTGTGATCAACGCTAACCAGCGTGTCCCTGCTGATGCCTTGATGCTTCGAACGACCGAGGCCTCAGGCAGCACGTTCATCCGAACAGACCAACTGGACGGGGAGACTGACTGGAAGCTTAGGAGACCCATCTCCTGCACTCAGCAGATGGCACAAAACGCAACTCACGGAAATCCAGAGCATCTGGTTCTCCTGGACGCGGTCTGCGAGGTCGAGGCGCCACGGTGAGTCGGCCATGTTATTTGTCAGGACAGCCTGTGTGACTGAATGTGCCCGTCTCTTTTCTTTCCTCCAGAGTAGTTTTGTTGGGTGTGTACCTACAAGATCCCTCCCTGGCTGACAAGGCGCGTAGTCTTCTTGCGACCGCGCTAACTCCGACAAACACACAGATGAGTGAATCAATGAGAGAATGTCCGAACGGATGAACGTGCAGGAAGGACATTTACGAGTTCGAGGGTCGATTCACGGTACGGAATCTGCCGGGATCTGCCGTCACGCACACCACTGCATCGTCCCACCACACTTCAGCGGTGCAAAGGGAGGAGGAGGACCTCGAGGGAGGCCAGGCGGGCGCGTCCTCTTCGTCCACCGCCTTCGACAGCCTCCAACAGCCATTGAAGAGCAGCGGGACCCCCAACGGGAAAATCGTACCCCAGGGCGGCGGTGCAGGCGCGAGCAATGGGGGTATGAGGGTGCGAGGAAGCGCAGGGGGGGCTCGTGAGTTGGTGCCGCTGACGAGCGGTGCGGGGGGGGAGAAGGGGGAAGGCAGTGCGAGCATCACGCCGTCTGTCGGAGGGGGGGAGGCGATGCACGTCGAACCTCTCGGACTGGTCAGTCGCTTTCCTTTCCTCTTTCTCCTCCTGCGTCTCTCCGACTGTCTAACATATAGACTGTCTGTCTGTCTGTCTATCGAAGAAGAATAAACATATAGTCTGTCTCTAAGTTGTCCTCTCATCCCTGCACCTCTTTCTCCTTTTTTTCCTTGAGGTCGTGCAGAAGTTATGCTTCCGTGCACAAACCACCAATGGATTTCGATAGGGTGAAGAACCCTTCCGCCTTCCTCTTTATTTTGTCGCTTGAGGTGGATCAATCTCTTCTGAGTGAGCTTGTGTGTGTGTGCAGGAGAACACCCTGTGGGCAAACACTGTGGTCGCTTCTGGGAGTGCGTATGCAGTGGTGATCTATACAGGCAAGGTGAGTGAGCGAGCGAGTGCAAGTGCAAAATAACGTGAGAGTCAGTGGTGAGGAAAGAAAAGGTGCAACGGCGCCTCAATTTAGACGCTCTGCATCATGCGGCTAACATGCTTCTGTGTGGTGAAGGAGGACTTCAAAGGAAAAAAAAAAGCCTTTGTCTGGAGAGACAAGCGGACAACTGAAAGCGCGTGTATCGCTTTCTCGCACCTCGTGTGTTTGCCTTTGGATGATTTTATTTTGAACACTGACAGACACCTGACTGAAGAGACCGACGAACAGATGGAAACGCAAAGAACTGCCTGCGTGACTGTCTGACTGACTGATTGCAGGAGACGCGATCAGCTATGAACGCGTCAACTTCCGAGACCAACGTAGGCCTCTTCGACATTGAGGTCAACCACCTCGCGAAGATTCTCTGCGTGGCCCTCCTGGTCATCTCCATCATTCTCGTCCTCGGAAAGGGCCTCTCTAGAATCTGGTCAGCCAGGCAGGCAGGCAGGCGGGCAGTCGAGTCGGGCAGTGAGGGGCGTTCCGCAGTAGATGTTTATCTATATTTATATTGTGACGTCTTAGATCATTCTGCTTCTCTGTTTTCTTCCCCAGAAGGCGCCTTCAAATCAACTGCAGCTTTAGGTACTCAGTGAGTAGAGTGACCTTTTCTGGGGCAGCCCCTTGAACGGTGCACTAAACCCCCCACGCGTTTCTTCTTTGGCTATTATTTTGAATTGACAGACGTGTTGTTGTGTTGTTGTGCAGGTATGTGTACCTGTGCAGATTCATCCTGCTGCTATCTGCGATCATTCCGATTTCTCTCCGGGTGAATCTGGACATGGCAAAGACCCTCTACTCGGTGTTGATGATGAAGGACGACAAAATTCCAGAAACGATCGTGAGGACCTCCACGATCCCGGAGGAACTCGGAAGAATCGATTTCCTTCTCACAGACAAAACGGGAACACTGACGCAGAACGAAATGGTATGCATCACAGTGGACAGACAGGCAGACAAGAAGGCGGGCACCTTGTTGGGTGAAGTTTCTGCTTAGTCTGTTGGGGGAGGAAACGGTGTTGTTCACTGAAGGCTTGGGTTCTGCAGTCTTGTGGTGTGTGTCCTCAGCTGTTTGTTGGTGGGTTGAGTGACGTGCTTAGCTTCTTGCTCCTTTCGCTTCCTCTCCCTGCAAGTGCCTCCCTGGCTTAACCGACTGACCGCCCCATGTGTATATCTTTGTCTGTGTGTCTGTCTGTCTGCAGATTTTCAAAAAGATACACATGGGGGTGGCCCAATTCGGAGATGATGCCGTGGAAGACATCAAGTCAGTTGGAAGGCGTGCACCTGGACCAGTGAAAGACCGCAACGAAAGTCTCCGACCATTTATCACCTCTCCCTGCTTCTCTGTCTGTCTGGGCTGTTTCTGCACTTCCAACTTTTTGACCTGGGCGAAGCATATTTTGGCCATTGCTTGATGCCCGAATACTTGCTGAGAGCCTTTTGTAATGAACTCGTGTCTCACATACTCTTTCTTACCTTCTCCTTTCCCTCACTTTCTTGATGCATCCAGACACACTCTCCGTCTCGGCTTCATGGACGTTGCGGGAGGAGCAGGGGGGGCATCTCGCAGTGGGGGTGCCGGGATTTCGCTGGGGAGTGGCGACTCGCCCCCCTCGTATCCTTCTCCTTCGCCCTCGCCTGCCCCCGTCTCTCGGGGCTCTGGGGGCAACAGCAACAGCGTCAGAGAGGCCCTAGTTGGCGGGGGGTTGGGGCTGGGAGGAGGAGGGTCACCCGGATACGGTCCCAGTCCCTCAGAAGGTCCGTCTGTCCCTTTCTGAAACGATCACTCACTCATAAGGTTTCGGTCCTTGTGAGAAGTGTTGAATCAGAATGTTGCGGTAGACCGATCTAGATTGGATGGAGCCTTTCTTCCTGGGCATTTGTCAAGCGGTCATAGTGCTCAAAAAAGGCGGATACTCCTTGACAGCAAGGAAAGCCATACTTCTGCTGTTTGCTGTGTGTAGCAGCTCGTCCCGTCTCATCTCCGGTACAGCAGGCGTCCGTCGAAAGCAGCGACCGTCTGAGAGCAGCAACGGCACTTCTTCTTCTTGTGTGTGTGTGTGTGTGTGTGTGTGTGTGTGAATTTTGACGGATCCTCTCTTTCTTTCTCCCCAGACATGGATCTCCGTCCTCTCAGGAGTAGGATTTATGTGTATGTAGCCTCGAGGTGCTTTTCTTTTCTGTTGTTCAGCTCTTTCCGGTCCCCGCCTTTCTTTTGCTGTCTGTGCTCAGGAGGAATCACAGGGTTGAACTCCGGGGGGGCAACCGGGATGACCAGTGGGGGGGGAGCGTACAAAACGGCCGTGAGGGGGGCTTTGAGGGAAGCGTTGTTGGGTCTCGCTGTGTGTCACAATGTGACTCCTGTGTGGGACAGCGGGGGGGGGGCAGGGGGGGCATCTGAGGCTGGAACTGCAGGGGGTCTGGAGCCCTTCGGAGACGAGGCAGACGAGACGGGAGCCGGGACAGAGTCAGCACTGGAGAGCGCAGAAAAACAACCGCAGTTCCAAGCAGCGTCCCCAGATGAGGTGGCGCTGGTCAAATTCGCTGCAGATGTCAGTCCGGTAATTCATTTTCCTGCCCCCTCCTGCGAACAGGTGCCTCATCGCCTCGCACCTGTCAATCCGCGGTCTATTGTAAACCTGTTTCGCTCCGTGAAGCCTCTTTCGTGTTCGCAACCGCGCACCCTTCGCTTTTCTGTCGTTCGCTTCTGTTTCGTCGTGTACGAGGGGGGAGGCGGATTGCGCACAATTCATTTCGGCCTTCCCCTTTTGTCTGTTCTCTGATTTCATTTCAGGTCGGTTTGCGTCTGGTTGACCGAGATGAAGGTCGGATCGTCCTTGTGGATCCTCTGGGGCGTCGGTTGGAGTATGAAATTCTGCACTGCTTTCCGTTCTCTTCGGAAACGAAGCGCATGGGAATCATCGTCAAGGAAAGGGCCAGTGGAGGCGAGGAGAGGATTGTCTTCTACATGAAGGGGGCAGAGGCGGTGATGATGGAGAGAATCAAAACACGGGGGGCTTCTTGGCTGAAGGAGGAATGCGATAACTTTGGGAGGTCCGTGTACTTACTTGCATGGGGGATATGGGGGCTTTTATTTTTGCCGAGCAATCTTCCTCTTGACGCTGAAAAAAGTATAACTCTTGTACACCTTCGCTCCCCCCCCCCCCCC
>JAHBMJ010004137.1:64532-118868 GCA_018398765.1 Chromera velia | reverse complement strand
CCCTTCGAACTAATTGCAGGACGGGACTGCGAACTCTCGTGATCGCCTCCAGAGTCCTCTCTGCCAGAGAGCTGGCAGACTTCGATGCCAGGTTGGTTGGCAAGCAGCAGGGCAATACTGGAAAGGATAGAATAGACAGGCGGGGAGGCGGTTTCAGCCGAACCAGAAGCATGCGTCCTTCTTTCCCCGCCTCTATCGAAAGAGAGAGTGTGTTTGTTCCTTTTCCTCGATCCAGATGTTGCCTAGATGGATGGGTGGTCATAAGTGTGCGCTGTAATGGATCTCTTTCTCATCTTTTCAAGGGCTCAGATGGAATGGGTGCGTTCATGACCTCTCTCTCTCTCTCTCTCTCTCTCTCTGTGTGTGTGTGTGTGTGTGTGTCTCTCTCTGAGAAACTCCGGAATGCGTTTAGGGTCGGCCATTGCTTGTTTAGTTTCTTCTGATTGGTTTTTGTGTTGACTTTCGTTTGGCTGATTGATCCTTTCCAGGTACTCCGAGGCCCGCGCCTCCATGACTGACAGAGCGGGGAGGATGAGGAGGGCGATCGAATCCCTGGAGGGGGGCCTCTCCCTTCTGGCCCTGACGGGAGTCGAGGACAGACTCCAGATCGATGTCGGTGTGACTCTGGAGAGACTCAGACACGCCAACGTGCGCGTGTGGATGCTGACGGGAGATAAAGTGGAGACGGCCATCTGCATTGCTATCTCGGCAAGGCTCAAGGGTCCTATGCATAGCTTCTTCGTCCTCGCGGCACAGGTAGGCAGGCAGGAGAACAGGCGCATCGGTGTGCGGAAGGGGTTTTGAGTGATAGGAAAGGCTCAGCCTCACCGCATGTTACCAAGACTGTATGTTTCTCGATGACCTTTTCTTTTCTGTCCATACGAAGGTCCGCTTGGATGTGGGGCGAGCGCTCCGCACGATTGGCTTTCACTGGAGGGGAAAGCAGTCCGGCACGCCAAGAGATACAGAAGACCAGAAAGGGTGTTTCAGCGGGATTCCTTTGTTCCATTTGTCTTCTCCCCTACCTTTCTGTATCGTACCTCTTTACCCCGCGCTCATCCGAGCGGCGGATAGAGCGTTTTCTCGTCTTTCACGTCTCTGCAGGGCCACTCGACTGACGCCTCGAGGGTGGAGGCCCTGGAGAGCTTCGCTCTGGCAGCAGACCAGCAGGTTCTCATCGTTGACGGAACTGTCCTGACGACTTTCCTCAAGGGAGAGCACGAACAGTTCTTCATCGCAACGGCGTGCAGATCTCCAGCAGTGGTAGGTCTTGTCTTGTCCTGTCTGTCTCTCTGTCAAGCCTGGTCTGTACCTTCATCCGTCTGTCTTTTTGTTGTGCTTCTGTATGTGTGCTTGTGTGGGTGGGTCTCCCTGACGAAAGCTCGCGAGTGGGTTCGTTAAGACTGGGGAAGTGGCGTTCCTCTGAGACGCTCCGCAATTAAAGAGCTCATTCATTTATTTATTCATTCATTCGTTGTGTTGCGAATCTTGACGACCGAGCGCCGTCTTTTCTTTTCAACAATAGTTTTCAGTTTCCTTTCTTCGTTTCCTCTGCTGAAGCTGTCTCATTTCCGGTATTCCCATTCTCGCCCTCCCTCCCTCATTGCAGGTCTGTTGCCGCTGCTCGCCTACCCAGAAAGCAGATGTCGTGAGGGCGATCCGACGATACACCGGCAGAAGAACATGTGCGATCGGGGATGGAGGCAACGATGTGTCGATGATCCTGGCGGCGGATGTGGGTGTGGGCATCGTGGGGAAGGAGGGAAAGCAGGCCTCGCTGGCTGCTGACTTCTCTGTCCCCCAATTCGCTCACCTGCAGCGTCTGCTTCTCTGGCACGGGCGGAATTCCTACCAGCGTTCCGCCAAATTGGCGCAGTTCGTCATCCATAGAGGTCTCATCATCGCCATCATTCAGGTGCGTGCATGGGTTGAAGAGGGAGGAATGAAGAGGACGGAGAGAGCGATGTTAAGTGGGTCGAGAATATTCCCTCTCTGTATCTGCATATTTTGTCGTCTGTTCTCTTCTCCGCTGTACTAGAATTTTCTCCCCGTCTCCTTCTGCATTATGTTTCTCTTCGTTCCTTCCCTTTTTGGTATGCAGGTCGTGTTTTCGGCCGTGTTCTTCTTCATCGCGTTGCCGATCTTCCAGGGGATGCTCTCCGTCGGGTACGCGACCTTCTTCACCTCCTTCCCGGTCTTTGCTCTGGTCCTCGACGAGGAGCTGCCTGAGAGAATTGTTATGCAGGTGGGAGCATGGGTGCGTGGGTGTGTGTGGGTGTGAGGGGATGGATGTTCAGAACCTTGGCTCGTTGTCGCCATGGATTGCGTCGGCCGATGAATTGGATTGGCGAGGCAGGCATCCTCCGATTCGTCAAAGGGGCGATGCATCGGACGGGTTCAGTCTCTGTCTTTCGGCGAGACTGTTTTGAAAGGCCGCAACACATATACATACACGCGCGCACACACAACACACAACTCTTGACCTCGGTCCTTTTCTCCTTTCAGAAACTGAACCTGAAGCAAAGACTGGATTTCTTCATACACGCATATCCAGCGCTTGCTCTTTCAGCTGATTAACCTAGAAAATCAGGATTTTTACTCGAATGGCTTTTCTGTGTCTCTTCATTCGTGCAGTATCCGGAGCTGTACGAGAGCTTGAAGAGAGGTCGAGTGATGTCCACCAAGTCGTTCTGCGGGTGGGCCTGGAAGTCTGTGTACCAAGGGGGGGTGATCATGTTGGTGTCTCTGCTGCTGTTCGAGTCTGAATTCATGAACATCGTCGCCATCTCCTTCTCGGCTCTCGTCCTCTCAGAACTCCTGAACGTGGCCTCGGAAGTCACCACATGGTCGGTCGGTCGGTCAGCAGGCTTCACTTATTTATATGGAGGAGTGGAAGTAGGTGCGGTTGTCTAATGTGTAGCTTTGGTGCTTCGTCTCTCATCTGTCTAGCTTTCCCATGGATCTGGTCTGGTCATTCGCTTCCTGCCTTCCTTCCTTCTCTCCTTCCTTCCTTCCCCATTGACTTTTGCCCAAGTCACTCGCGACCTGAGGGCCTCTCCCTGGCTGTTGCTTCTGCCATGCTTTCCGTTTTCTTCCTTCTTCTCCTCCTTGCACTGCATTCTCCCTCTTTGTTGCATGGTTGCAGGCACACGTACATGGTGGCAGCAGAGGTTGCGAGCGTGTTGATCTACATCCTCTCTCTCTTCCTCTTGCCGGGCTACTTCGACGTCAATGTCAGTCAGTCAGTCAGGGAGGTTGTGGATCAGTCCGCAAGCAAAACAGACAGGCAGGCAGGCGACTGGGTGCCGCACTGGGACGAAAGGATGCTTGTGCGTAGATCTCTCTCTCTCTCTGTCTCTTTCTCTCTCTCTCTCGGTGTGTGTGTGTGTGTGTGTGTGTGTGTGAGTGAGCGAGTGTGTATATATCTGTCTATTTCTGTCTGTGTGTGCGTTGGTGAATATTGTGAGTGCAGTTTATCACGACGTGGCCGTTCCTGTGGAAGGTGTTGGCCATTGTTGCGGTGTCTTGGGGCCCTGTCCATCTCTTCAAGGTCAGGTGGTGGCTGTCCCTCCCCTCCCCGTTGCGCTGTCCTTTCCTTCTCTGTGAACCCCATTTTCTTCCTGTCTGTCCAACTGTCTGCCTTCTTGCACTGTCTCCATTCTATTCGATTGGGTGCGCATGTCCGTGATTGGATCCGGCCTTTCCGTCCGTTTGTTCGACGGTCTATCTCTGTTTCTCAGGCCAACTTTTTTCCTTCTTTTCTTTCTTCTCTCCTGTGAGTCCGTTGCCTCTCCTTTCCTCTCTCTGTCTCTCTTTCATTCTGTCTGTGTGGGGGGGGGGGGGGTTTTTTTTTTTTNGGGGGGGGGGGTGTTTTTTCTTTTTCTCTTTTCTTTCACACTTGAGGCACGTGGTCTCTGCACAGAGTCACACCGTGACCTGGTTGAATGTGACCTCTTTTCCTCTCTTCTCTGTTTGACTGCATGCCCGCTTGCAGGTCATTAGGCGGATTGTCCGCCCTCCACAGTACAGCAAGTTGATTGAGTAAGGGAAGAAAAGGAAAGACGAAAAAAAAGGGTGAAGGGGTGGAGGGAAGGGGAAGTGAAATTGAGGGCAAAGATAACTCGGGGGGATGGGTTGGCATTGAAAAAAGACGTCACAGACTGCCTCTACCTCTTTCTGGGTTGTCACTAGCGGGAGGATTGTTGAAAGCAAAAAGAAAGGAAAGAAAGACCAGTTGGAGTTTCGCCCATGCAACGATGAGACTTACAACGATCGAGCGAACGATATTTCGACAGAACAAGGCAGAAAAAAGGAAAGTCAAAAAAAGAGAAAGGAATCTTGAAGCAGTCTAGGAGGGAGGGAGTGAGACTGCTGGGCGAATTGGTTCGAGAATAAGACGCGTTTCCCTGATTGATTGGCTGCAGTCATTGCTGCAGTGTTTCGGGTCTCTCTTTCTCTCTCCTCCTCACGTAGTGGGTCCCCCCAGGCTGTCCGTTGGGGGGTGGGGCAGACCGATTGGCCTTCCTTCACTTTTGTTGGATCCACCCTCTCTCGTTGTTTGACTGATCGGCTTCAAAGTCGGTCACCCATTCATTCATTGAATCATTGAATTCTCCTGAGGAATACGGAAAGAGAGGCTGAGGAAGAGAAAGGACATGTTCGCTGTAGCAGAGAATCGTTGTTTTGAGAAAACCACCAAATGAGTGACAGAATGGGAGGCACAGTCTTGTTTGAATTAAGGTGTTCGTGAAGGGGTTCTTCGTCGGCTCTGAAGTATTCGCCCCTCCACAGGGTTGTAGATCGCTAATGGGCGGCAGCTTCTTTCAAGGCCAAGGGGATTAGGAGAGCAAGGAAGCGCAACCATCTTCAGATTTCTTGCATGACCGCTTCTTTTCATGCATGGCTGACGGCAAATGAATCCAAGTGGGACATGGTCGCCGCGCAAGTGCAACTAGCATTTGTTCCGCGCCATGTTCCTCACAAAAACACATTCAACGCACAATAAACGATCATATTATCTAGCATGTTCTATATAATCACAAATATCTGTGTGCACAAATAATATGACAAATATTCATGCATATTATTCAATCGACTATAATACGTCACTATATATTTGCTAGGATATTTGACTAACAATTAGATATAGTAGAATAGGCCAGAAAATCTAGTGGGAAAATAATATGAGTTCTGTTTTTTTAATTCTTAGAATTCTAGTTTCAATTTAATATTATTTAAATGTTTTAAAGTTATATTATTTTATTATATAATTTTTATAAAATCTATCAATCTAGCTTAGTATCAATTAATTATTAATTTTCTTATTCATTATTTTAAGTGTTTGTTCACCTTAAAGTTCATTTTTTTGGGGGGGGCATTGACTTAAAGTTTGTTCCTAGCGTCTGGCCTATACGTCTTTCATCTCTTCCTTCCGTCCTGATTACTGCTCTCGCTACTAGCTCTCTCTCTCATGCGACCTCATACTTGACGCTCCTCCATCTGAATGCCTTCTTCGGCATTTGCTAAGTACTTCCTACCCCTCAGTCATAACCAGTGCACTGCCTACTCCTCCTTCCTCCCAGCCCTCCCCTTGCACTCCTCTGGTCCCCCGTATGCACGCGCTTGCCGCTTTCAGGTGGGCAATCTGCAGTCGGGCTCGGATCCGGCCGCATGTCTTGCTCACATGTTGCCCCCATTTCTCACTCAATCGCTCTGCCACCCTCTTCAAGAACATCTTTGCCTCCCCCTCCATCGTCCCGTCGACCGCACTCACAAGTGGAGTGAAGTCGCACCCTCTGTCCGCGCTTGCCTGCCCATGTTTCCTCTTCTTTTCTTCTGCTGCTGCTTTGAGGGCTTGAGTCCAGGTCACCTTCTCCCTCGAGGCGGCGTGTGGGTTTATCACCCTGGTGTCGAAAATTGCCAGCCTTTGTGGAGCATAGGCCCCCCGGACTTGGAAGTCCCCCCTTAGCGCCGGACATCCCTGCACCTCCCCTTCCTCCCTAATGATCGGCTCCTTTACGTGGACCGCTCCCGCGGGGTATGCTTCCGCTGCTAGACTCGCCCACGTACGGTTGACTTCGTCATGTCGCAGCGTCGGCAGTCCCCCGACTGGGCAGTTAAGGGCATGTTGCAGACTCCACCTTCCCCCACATCCCTCACATCTGCTCTTCTCCCCCCCTACCCTCCCCTGGTATTGGATTGTCATCGCATCTCGGAATTCGTCTGGGCTGAGATTCATTCCGTGTTCCTTCAGGGGGATGGCCGTCAGCCATCCTGACTGCCTCTTTTCTTTTGACTGCCTAACTTCCTCACACTGGTCCTCACTGGCTGCCTGCCCTGACTGGCTGCCTAACCTCTCCCACTCCTTCTCTACTGCTTCTTTTACTGCTTCTTTGTGGGCTGCCCTTACCTTCTGCCCCCTCTTCACGTGCTCGTCTATGTCTATGTCCTCTCCTCGAAGGATGGCCTCTGTGATCGCTTCACTGGCTGCGGCTGAGGTCTTGTAGTCCCTGTCCGCTGTTTCGGTGGGTTTGGGGATGCCTAGGCCTAGCAGTCAAACCGGGAGGGCGGCTCTTCCTCAAAGTTCATAGCCTAAAACTTTTTTTCAATCTAAAAAACCGATGAAACATGCATAAACGTGGACTTACATAGACTGTTAGGAGTTTAACTCCCTAAACTGATTTACACTGGTACTTTTAAGACTAATTCAAGTTGATTTTTAGATTCATTCTCGATCTTAGCAAGTTTTATAGTGGAGTATAAAATATATACCAATGACTCGGACTTGGATGATACAAACAATGATACCGTATTTGATGTGATTATATCCAAATAAGCAAAAACTACGCACCAAAAACATGAACCGTTATATGATAAATTATAAATTCAATTCAAAGTTGTTTTCTCGGCATTTTTTAAACCTGTTTGTTTTCCCTATTCGTTTATGGATGCTTATAGCCTTTTATACTAATACATAGCAACTGCCCTGGCATTTGGCTCCCTTCCCCCCCCTCCTGGACCTGATGGTGATGACGCATAAGGATTGAAGCGCTTTACCCGTACGCCCAAAAGAACTGCAGACAAAGGGCCAGAAAGGAAAGAAACACCAACACAGCCTGGGATGAGGACCAAAAAGACCGAATTCAAACCATTCGAGAGTTTCTCTCTCTCTCTCTCCCTCTCTCTCTGTTTCTCTTTCTCTTTCTCTCTCTCCCCCTCCCTCTCTCCCTCTCTTCCTCTCTCCCTCTCTCTCTCTCTCTCTCTCTCTCTCTGTGTGTGTGTGTGTGTGTGGGTGTCTGTTTCTCTCTCTCTCTCTCTCTCTCTCTCTCTCTCTTTCTCCCGCTCGCTCTCTCCCTCTCTGAGCGTGCGTGTGTGTTTCTGCCTGTGGATGCACGTGCGCCCGAGTGTATGTATGCGGGTGAGAGAAAGAGTGAGAGACACATCGAGAAAGAAAGAGCCTCCGCGGAGATTCAGGAATCGTTCTCCAAAAGAACGTCTTTCCTCTTCCTGTGCATGCAGGCTAGATCCAAAGACGCACGCACGGTTCACCCACCTGCCAAGGTTAGACAGCCGATGAAGATCACCGACTCGACAGCAACGACAAAGTACCAGTACCCCTTAATGCCACCTTCAGAAATTAATTCGCAGATTTATTTAGAAACAAAGGCAGAAAATGCAGACATGAATGAGTTCATTTGTTCGAGGGGCTCTGTGTGAAGTGGCTCGACGTAAAGCGTGAAACATTTTGAGGTCATCCAGAGAGACGGAGGATCCCCAAGAAGGAAGGAAGGATAGAAGGTATACGGTCGACTCGCAAAGAGGGAGGAGAAGACACGGCTCTAGCTGGACAGCGTTGTGAATGCAGAACTGGATTGGTGGGTGGGTGGGTGGGTGGGTGGATAGATACAAAGCCTTCCTTCCAGCAGCCAGCCGGTACAAAAAAACAGAAGGGACTCAGGTAGAAAGAGGGGGAAAGAAAGTGAGAAGGAAAAGTGCAGGCGAAAAGACGCCCACAACAAAAGACGAAAAAAAGAAGAAACGCAACGAACGGACTCACTGCCGGCATCTTCCCCTGCGATGAAGGCGAACTGAATCAAGCCGAAAGCGTTCAGGGCTTGGCGAGAGGCGAGGCCAAAGAGGGCGTAGATGAGACCCTGCATCATGTGGGTCGGATCCACCGGCAGGCAGGAAGGCAGGCAGACGGGCAGACGAACGGAACAAGGCAAACAGAAAATGAGGACGGCACGACCGCAGGCTGGCACAAGAGCGACTGCATGCGTCCTGAGGCTGAAGAAAGAAATGGCACGCATATGCGCACAAGTGTGTCCATCCACCAAGAACATCGATCAGGCAGGCGCGCATGCGGAATTGCAGGGACCCGAAGGCTTTGCTGGCAGAGAGAAGAAGGTGGACAGACAGGTGAAGGAACAGAGGACTCAGCAAGAGAAAAGGCAAACCCACGCCAAACAAACAAAGAAACCGTGGAGACGCGTGCCAAAAGGAAAAAGGTAGATAAAGGGGGAAAGCAGCTAGGCGGAACTGAATGGAGAGAGAGAGCAGGACGAAAGCCACCATGCAGACGACATGCGTGAGAGACCCCCGCGAGACCAGACAGAGGAATTCAACAAGTGGATGGACAAATCGAGGGAGGCGCCTCTCACCATGATGCAGTCCAGAATTAGGTATCTGTTTTTCAACTCTTCGCTTGCTGTCGCTATCCCCTTGTATCCCTGATGGAAAGTGAAGCTGCATTGACGCACGCACACATCACACCAAAAAGAGCCGTGCACGGAGGCAACACTGCCGACCAACAGAAGAGAAGAGTCGCACCTTTGCTGACCGGCAGCCGTGAAGAGAGAAGAGGGGGAATATAGGTGGCAGCCCCTCGATCTGTCGACAGACATCAATACTCTTTCCCCCAGAGATCATGAAGAGATAGATCCATTACCGGTCCATGCATCCACTGCTACACAAGTCCCTTCCACGGTTTGTGGAAGAAGGCGTCTGTCTTTCTTCGTTTTTGCACACGCTACGCTGCAGGGCTTCGTTGCTCGACAGGCTCAAGGGCAATGAAGCAGCAGGAGACCGAAAATAGGGAAGGAGAGGGAGGGAAGGGAGCAAGGAAAGAGGGAAATCGTGCTCGTGAACGCCAAGAAGAGAATGAAATAAAGGCATCCGGCAAAGAAAAAAGGAGGAACTGACAAGCCGAGACAGGGGAAGATCAGGAACGACGGCAGAGCTGCTGACAGAAGCCCAACAGGATCCACCCCTCCAATCTGAAGGCACACAGGGAAGGAGGGGGGAGGGAGGGAGGGAGGGAGGGAGGGGTGAATAGACAAAAAAGTAATCGATGAAAGGAAGACACCAAAGCGGTCAGGGCCAGGGTGTACAATGGGATTACCAATGACTGTCCTTTTTGCGCTTTCACGGGGCTCTCACACGTGTGTCGCTGTTCTGTCTTCAGTCCCGCACAATGAAATGCGTTCTCAGAGTGTCAAAATTATACGATCCTCTCCGTCCGTGCGTACATATATGTGTGTCTGTGCGTTTGTCCCTGTGGAGCTGTCTGCGTGTAAGTCTCTGAGCTTGTGACTCAGTGGGCCACCACATCTCCTGCCCCTCAGTCCATCTAAATTGTTTCCTTTCTGCTCCCCTCGCTGAATCCCCGTATGGGCCCATGTGGACTCACCGCCAGGACAATTGAGTTGAATGCATGCAGGCCGAATGCCTGCACCCAGATTCGTACACATTCACACAGAGACACTCACCCACACATGCATGCACAGGGAAGCAGAAGATTGACGAAAGAAACGATAAATTGACAAAGGGCCTTTCTGTGAGGGACAAAAGGAAACCAGCAGGCAGAGAAGACAGTCAAGGGACGGGGGAAGTGAGGAGCAACAGGAGAGTGCAAAGTGAAGTGAAATCGGAGACAACGTGACAACGAAAGACTGCAGTGGAAAGGGTAGGAAAGCCAGATAAGCAGTAGGGGGGGGTTGTGGAACTCTCTCCGCGCAGAGGACTTCACTTCGGAGACAACTGTATCATACACACCTGGCGAGAGGAGACGGAACGGTCACGTGTGGAGCCATTCATGTGAGCTGCTGCCAAAAAAGAACGGAAATAAATGGGACAGCCTTGTATAGGTTTCTGAATGTCAAAGCCGTGGGCCAGCCGAGAGTGGGTGCGCTGGAAAAAGACGCGTCTGGGGAGGTCTGAACATCTTTGCACCTCACCCCTAAGCATAGAAGCCATGACAAGTGAAGCCACCAGACGATGTTCTGCAAGTGCTCTGGAAGTTCCTCACGATCGTAGTGGACAATTCTCAAGAAGGGGGGGTAGTTCCAGTCGTTCCAACTGCACAAAAAAATGGATCGGACAGGTCCAGCCAACATGGACACCGAATGTCATACCGTCTCTTCGGCACCGAAACAACAGGTGGATTTGTCAAAATCCTTTGCCTTCGAAGGGCAGCTTGGCTTACTTGATTTGTGGTTGCTGATCATTTCGTCTGAATCCAAACGCGTTGGCGACCCCTTGAGTGCTTTCCTTCCACTCCGATTCCAAGCTCTTGAAGGCCCCTCCAGCCTGCTTTTCGATTCCTGCTGAAGCTATGGCCTGCATAGCTCGGACTTTTGGTCTTTCCGCCCTATTTTCCTCGGATGGTCCGTGCTTCCGTACTGACTCTCACTTACATTCCAGGGCTTCCGCACAATTCAGGACGATTGATGTCTATATATCAGCCAGCACTGCGGATGCAGAAAAATGAGAACAGCGCAGGTCAGGCATTCTGTGAATATTTCCGCGATGTCGGCGCCGCGCGCCGGCCGACTGAGATTGAGTCCGCGCGCGTGCGGCGGCGCGCGCCTAGCTCATCGTTGAGCAACTTGAGCTCTGTATACTGCTCTTTTTTTTTTTTTTACGCCGCATCTATGCATGTTTGTGCTCAAACTCAATTAATTCATTGCAAAACTATATGCATGCATATACATTGTGTTTAGTTTACAATATCACTGTCGATCAGAATCACCCTAATATGCACACAATCTACTTCCTTCAGTCAGCTGCCAATTCGCTCAAAAAGTCACAGGCTCGCTTCACTTTCCCGTCGTGCAGTGTTGTCCCAAGTCAGGCATGAGTTCTCACAGCCACGCCTGGTGGGCATACGCGGTCTCGTGAATTCAAATACTTTTTTATGAGTGCTCCCTGGAGAGCTTTTCATATTTTCACAGTCTCGTTGGACACAAATAGACAGTTACAAAGAACACACAAAGTTTGGAATCACAACAACGAGGTGGAGAACAGAAGCAGAAAGTTCCTTCCCATAGCTTCCTCGAACAACGGTTGCCTTGCCAAAGAAGAATCTGAGCGCGCGTTGTTTCTGCTGCAAGAAGAGGTCCGACGCCATGGGGCAACGAGGGTCCAAGGGCCCCCGTGGGTCTGTTGGCCAGTTGAAGCCTCACGAGTCGATGATGGACCCCGGGGAAAGAGGTGGAGGGAGAGAACGCAGAAGGTCCTTTGAGGAGATGGATTATGTTGACACTCACATCGTTAGAGCTTCAGAACGTCTCTTGGCAGAGGGCGTCCAGTTGAAGCCTCCAGATTTCAAACTCTGGTTGCATCGAAAGCTGAAGACGGAGCTCGGTGTTAATGACACTCCCAGCCGTCAGACCTTTCTCCTCGCTCTGGAGAGGGCACGTGGATGTATCAGTGAAAATGGGCGTGTTATTGAGTCGCAGGCGCAAACTGTGACCGTTCTGAAGCAAGAGCTGGAACAAATCGAAACGATGATGGCAAAGTTGCTGACACTTGCATCGACGGCGGTGGATGGAGAGGGGGGTAGTCCGGTAAGCATGGCTGCTCCATTAAGTTTCTTTCATTTTTTGTGCATGTTCTCTGGAATTTACAGGTAATTTAATGGTTTCATTGAAACGGGGCGTTGAAGATCCAGGGGGAGAAGAGTGACATATCAAGGATGCGAACGAAATCCAGTGGGGATAGAAAAAGCTCCACACTCATTTGCGCCTTGATCCATAAAAAAATGCAATCACAAATGTATGCGATTATTTCTCTGGATGTGACGAATTGCGAAACAGGACAGAGGAGAATAGAGAGGGTCTTCGGAAGCAGGGGTGAATGAAAAGGCCACAGGAGAAAGGGGAAACATGCTGAACCTTCTTTGGCATTGAATGTGTAGAGCAAAAGACCTTTGTCCTGTAGGTGCATGTGCAAAGCAAAGTTGATCATGCATTTCCTCCCTCCTTTTTTTTTTGTATGCAGGTGGGACTCAATGGGGGCGCGTTTGCAACTGGGGAGAGACACAGTGCACTCAATTCTCAGTTGGAACTGGAGGTCAGCGGAAGAGAGAACGAGAGAGAGAGAGAGAGAGAGAGAGAGAGAGAGACAGACAGACAGACAGAAAAAGAGAGAGAGAGAGAGAGAGCGTGTGTGTGTGTGTGTGTGTGTGTGTGTGCGTGTGTGTGTGCGCGCGTGTGTGTGTGTGTGTGTGTGTGTGTGTTCTTTCTTGCTTGATGGGAGGTCGGCATCGGGTGTCTACATGACTCTGCGTTTCAGCTCAGGTGTATGTGTTTCACCCCTTCCCCCCCAGCCTCCGTCACCCTGTTGTTCTCTTTCTCTTTTTCTTTCTCGGCATTTCCATGGAGGGACGTGGAGTGTCTGTCTGTCTGTCTGTCTGTCTGTCCGCACACGTGAGAGAGGATACGATTGGGCCGTTTGATTATTTTTCTTGTGTGGGAGATTCGTCACATGGATGAAAGTCTGCATTGCAGAAACTCTCTGTGCGCTTTCGTCCTGTGTCCAAAAAGTGCACCTTCATAGTTGCGTTCTGCATGGTGCCTGCAGGAACCTGTTGAGGCCGTTCTGGAAGCACAGGATGGGGTTGAGGCACACAGAGAAGAGCGGGCTCTCTCTGTCCTCTTGGCAGAGGGTTGTGAAAAGTCGGGTTTGAAGGTTTCAGGCAAACGCCTGCACAGGGTTAACACACCTGTCGGTAAAGTTCGGGGAAGGGAAAAGGAAAAGGGGGTTTCTCGGAGGTCTCGAGGGCCGCCCCCTGGTGCCTCTCAAGGTTTTCCTCGAGAAGGCATTTCGTCGTCCTCCAAATACGACAGGTCAAGACGTCAGTCTCTGTTCCCCTCTGTCTCTCCAGGGAAACCCAACTGCAGCATCCGTGAGAAGAGCAGGAGCAGCAGCCAAAGTTCGTCTGCAGGTTGGAGGACCCCTGTTGAGGACATGCAGTCAGACGAGGAAGATGAGAGAGTTGAAGGAGTGGAGGAAGAAGAGGAAGAGGAAGAGGAAGAAACGACGAGAGGCACCCAACATCGTCCTCCCTCTCAGTCCCCTTCTTCCTCCTCGGACTCGCTCTTGTCTGACAGTGCCCACATGTTTCCCTTCCTTTGCCTTCCTACTCCATCCACCGCCTCATTACGAGAAGGAAAATGCCATCCTGTAGACAATGAGGAGGGCTCTCCACAGATGAAGGGAAGCGACTCCGTACGAGCTCTGAAAAGAGATTCGAACAGTTCTGTTGTTGTGATTGCCCCTGAAGCCCTCTCTAGTCACAGCAGCATCAGCAGCGAAGAATCCTCACCCACGCCCGAAATTTCCTCCCCCTCTCACTCCCCCTCTGCCTCTCTCGGCCGTCCATTTCCATTCCAGTCGAAATGCAACAGCCCCGTTTCTCACTTCTGCTCCCCCACAGAATCGCCTGTCTGGATTTTCAACGAAGAAGAGGCCGCAGACGACTTGAAGAAGAGCCACCTCAAATCAATAAGACAAAAGAAGAAGCTCAACTGCGCTTTGAGGAATTCGGAAGCTTTTACGAGAGCTACAAATTTTAATTTTGCAGAGAGCTGCGCGACTTCAAAAGAGCAAAAAAGGGATTCTGCGAAAGTCCTGCTCTCAAGTACGTGCCATGCAAGAGAATCCAGACGAGCGCCAGAGGGGAAAGGGAGAGAAGGACCTGCTCAGATGGGTTTTTGTGCATCCGACAGTAGTGGAAGAAAGGCTTCCTGTAGCCGTGGCCGTCCAAGCCCCCTTGTGAAGGAAAGTGGCACAGCCACAGGAATTTCAAGCAGGCCATGCCGACGCACAGGCAGAAGCAGAAGCAGGGGCCGGAAGAACCCTCTGTTTTTGCATTCCATCCGTAACGCTGCCACTCGCACTCAATCCGCACTCTCCTCCCAATCACTCCTACACCCCCCAAATGACACGCAACGACAGGACTCCGAATCCTCCCAACCCATCAGCAGAGGCGGGAATAGACGCTCACAACCAATACAAGGGTCCCAAAGCTTCCCATCACCCCACCCACCCCCATGTCCTCCTGGGGACATTACCTCAGGGGGCCCGTCTCGTCAGAAAGACCCAAATGCAGAAGAAAGAGGACGCAGGGCCCTCTCCCCTGAGGCTCAAGAGAGGGCCCCGGCATTCTCAAGTCAATCCTCAGAGAGGCACAGCAGGAGACATCCCCCAAACTCACAGTCTGCCTCCTCCTCTTCCTCCTCTTTGTCTCTCTCTAGAGAGTCACGCCGAACCGACCATTTTCACACCTCTGCCTCAAGAGGAAAGCGGCAGGGACACGAACACACGGCGCCTTCCAGTCCTGCATCATCAAAATTTGTCGCAGCACAGAAACCAGCAAGAGGCGGAAGGAAGAGCGAGGGACGCGCTAACAAGCAGAAAGGGTCAGGGGGTTACATTTCTGGAAAGGTCTGTGATCGTGCCACTGCCTCCCCCCCCAGGTCTGCAAGAGAGGGCGGGGAGGTTGCCTTTTTTCTTCGAGCACTCGTAGAGCGACACAGGAGGCGAAATGAGGGTCACTCGAATTCAAAAACTCTGAAGGGCAACTTGCCGCCGTTGTCACCAACAATCGTACGCCCCCTCGGTGGCTTTCCAGTCGAAATGTCGGAGCAGTTTCCAAATTAACTTAAAACGTCTTTCATGCTTTCTGGGATGCAGGCGGTGTTTTGAATTTTGAATACAAGGCTACTCTGCATCGAATATTTTTGATGATGGTCAAGCTAGGCCAAAATGATGACAAACAATATCATAAACTAGGAGTATCACAGAGAAAAAAAAAGTAAATAACTCTCTTTGTCAGGTACTTTTTTTTTTGTCTAAAACAACTGTTGTTTAGCTGTTGCACGGGTGTTGCACAAGTGTTGCAAGGTGTTGCAGGCAAAAAAAAAAAGAAAAAAAAGTAGATAACTCATTTTTCTAGAGACGTTTTTTTTTTTTTGCTGTGACATGCCTAGATTGGCCTAGATCATAAACTAAATGATTGAGTTTTTAACAATCAGCTTTCATCTCTAGATTATAAATTATATGATTCTCGTGGGATCAAAGAATACATTAATCTACTTTGTCTTCATAGAATTACATTCTAGTGTATGTTTATATAATAAAATAATGATAATTATAATACAATCATAAATATTACTTTTTATTCTAGAAATATTACTACGGTATAATACATTTTTCCAGATGTTTTTTTTTTTTTGCTACGAGGCTTTTAGACTTTCAAGTTGTAAGCTCTTCAACTAATCGAAAGATTTTGAAAAATTTACTAGTTAAAATATTTTTTTATAAAGGGGGTCATCCAAAAGCTAGTATAAAAGCTTATTTGCAAGCCGATGGGTCACAAGTTTTTAATTGAGGACTAAATTGAGAATTAAGGGAGGGGGGTCGCTTACGACCTGTACATCAGTGCAGCATCACTCAAACAATAGTTGTTGGACTGTTGTTGCATGTACATATTTTAATATGACTCGGATGGAGATGGTTTGAAGCTATAGGGATCTCTAGCGCGCTAAAATACGTTCTAGAATACGTTTGGTATTGTTAGGTTTAGAGTTCTAAACCCTAGTCTAAACCATACATGTGGAGCACTTATTTTACAAATAGTCAGAGGGGGGTGACAACCGATATCGGCGGCTGCGGCGGTGGCCCGTCTGTTGGCTTCGTCCTCCTCGTTGATCTCGTTCCCGGCGAACTGGTCCCCGTCCATGGATTGGTCCTCCATCTTGATCTGAGGGTCCTCTTCCTCCTCTTATCTGCTTAGTCTGGCCGAACCGGGATTGGATCCCCTTCCCGTTGTAGAACCTGATCTCCCCCTCTGCTGTCTCGACCATCTCGCATTTGCCGGGACCTCCCAGCATCCTGTAGATGATCATGCACCCTCTATAGCTCAGAGACATCTCGCCTTTGAGTACCTTCTTATGGGTCTGATCGCGCTTACGAGAGGAGTCAGAGAGAATGGCGGTGCCTGTTTGCACAGATCCGCAGAATGTCTAACACCGAAGATAATCTTCTTGTTTCTCTTGTTAATGCCGCTCATCCTGTCTTCTGTGTTTCACTGAGAAAGGTTTGAAGGATGTTCGGTTGTGTCCCTTTGCAAGGGAGTTGAGATCGAGCGGGGGAAGAGCTGTACGGTTCTGGATGGTTAAGAATGCCCATTCTGGAGAGCCATCAAAGGTGGAAGGACTGCTCGCAGCAGCCCTACTTCTCTGCATTTCTGCGACATGCCTGGCAAGGCAAAACCGTGGCGGTTCAGGGCTCCCGTTCTGCAGGGAAAATCATACACACATGCATCCACCCAGATTTTATCAGCGCGCTTTTTTGTTCTTTTTGCGCAAGCTCATTTGCCAGTCATGCATCAAAAATTCCAGCAGGCGAAAAAGACAGAGTGTACGATCGAATGTGTGGCACTGCGAATCCCTTAATTTCCTTCACGCGATGCGTCAAAAAGGGTCGATTCTCTCAGTCTTTGGATCCCTAAGTTTACCAATCACAAGCGCAAAGACAACTGTTACAGAGATCGAATGAATGAAAAGCTGCAATTCGTCCACGCAACTGTGTTTACTGACCACGGAGTGCCGTCCTTCAGACTTAGGCGTTTTCTGCTGAGCCTCTGGAATTCAACAGTCAGGGCAGAAAGCCGGTATCGCTTCCCAAGCAGACGAGAACACTTCTGAGGAGCTCTCGACCCCTTGTCTTTCTCCGGGACCCTCTCTCTGCCCCATGGTAGAGGAACAACGTGTCTTTGAACCTTGCTTCAATCAGACGATAAACCATCAAAGCATCTGCAGTTGTCAGGCAGCAAAGCGAGAAGGCCCTCCGCGCTGCCTCTGCAGAAGATGCCGAGAGTGACACGATCGCCCTTGGCATGTCATTGACTCTCGGGATCTGGAGGTTTTCGAAGACCCAATTTGATTCGGTGTGTATAGAACCACTTTGTTGGAGATGCAGACATGCATGCAGTGTATATATAGTCAGTCAGTTGTTCATGCAACACTGCATCAACCGCGCATGAAACAACTGTTGTTCATGCAACACTTCGCGGCACTGAAACAACCGTTGTTAAAGTTTGTTACCAAATTCACTTGCACGTACAAACCACATGCATGCAGCTCGGCATGATCTTATACCAGCTATACAAGAGAGCTGTAAGTACACGAGCTTCATGGGGAGCGGAGGACTGGTCTGCTACAGTTCGTCGAAGTATATATGTACGTGTTCACAAGTGCAGTATATACGTGTTCACAAGTGCTGCGATCGAAGATGATACGGCTTGGAGGAGAATTAAAGCCGTGTACACACAGTCGACCGATTTGATGACCGGATCAGATTGTAAAAATATTGCTTCACCTCTCTTTTCTTCAGGACGTAACCTAGAAGCCCCCCCAGCCTTGCCCAGATGGGATCCTCAGCCTCCAACGTCAAAACTGCAACCTCCAAGAACAGAGCCCAATGGCCCGACTGGTTTGTTCCCATTGCCCTTCTTGATCTCGAGGCAGTGAGAAAGTCGTTTGAACAACTCTCAGAACAACAGCGCGCTGAGCATGCACTCTTTCGGACGAACAGCTTTCTCGAGAATGCTCTCCATGCCGCACTGTACTGCTGGCGTGATAGCAAGCTTTTCCTCGCCTTAGCAAATGGTAACCAGAAGGAAGCACAAAGGCTGCAGCCGAGCACGGAGTCGCTTCTTCGAGAGAAGACCATCAGCATGGTCGAGTTTCTTCTCTCCCCTCCGAATAACTTCTTCAAATTGCAGGTGCACAGTCAATGCGAACGAGACTCGCAGTCCTTCTCTGCGCTGCACCGTGCGCTCCTGATTCCTGACTCTGAGTGTTGCATTACAGTCGTTCGACTGCTGCTGCAGCACTGCGAGCCGTCGGAGCTTCGGCGTGTTGTGAACGACCAGATCGGGGAACTCGGAGGCCTCCAGGCCTGGCACACGCCCCTCATCCTGGCAGCCTTGCACAACTCCTCCGCTCGAAATTTCAACAGTCACCCTGACGCAGCAGCAACAATCATCAGAGAGCTAGTTGAAAGCGGGGCCTCCCCCAAGGTCGAACCGGGGGACGTCACCCTTCGCACAACCACTCTCCAGGGCCTCACAGCCCTCCATGCAGCTGCCAAGAGAGCCGACATTGGAGCCCTGTCCGAGCTACTGCTCACGTGCAAGATGCCTTCAGACTTACGACAAATCACTCCACAGTGGGCCATAGAGTTCAAAAAGTCCCGTCCCCAGCCGGCACAGCGGCATCTGCATCCCTCATATGAAGGCCGCACCGCCCTGGTGGATGCTTGTCAGTATACAGCTGACTTCAAGCGGGCACTCCTGGCCGTACGACTGCTCATCGAACATGGTGCAGATGTCGACGCGACAACCGTCATGCGCACCGAGACGCCTCTTTACATTGCCCTCCAGTCCCGCAACGTGGATTTGGTCGTTGAGTTGGTGCTCAGGCACAAGTGTCTAGTCCAACTGCCGCCCTCAATGGAAGAGAACAAGACTTCCAACGCCGTGATTGGTGGCGCACTGTACTCGAGTGTCTACGCACTCGCCCGGTCTTGCTTTAACGAGAACGTGCGGAAGGGAAAGCGAGACTTGAGCAGCCCAAACACTCCCGTTGAGGGACTTCTATTTGCTGTGTGTAAATACTTTGATTCAGCAGCAGAAACACAGCAGGCGCCCTTCGCGGGTGCGAAGGCGAGCGTCGCGCTGATGCCAAGAAGCATCCTGGGCTGTTGAAATTTGTTACCGGCAGTTTGAAAGACGAAGAGTGCCCGCCAGTGGTCTTGAGGTGGATGATCGAAGTGGGAGGGTTTGATGATGTGACAGAGGCGCTCCAAGTGGCGCAGGGAAGTGGACAGACGGAAAAAGCCCGACAAATAGAAAGTAGCGTGCAGTACGTGCAGATGTTAAGAAAGACGTGATGCAAGCAGCAAGCATGACTTTGAATATCCTTCCACAAACGTAAATGCACGTGCAGATCCAGTCCGAGTCGTCCAGTTCTATACTGCGGTCAGGGTCTTACAGCGAAGCACCGTCGCTTGCACAACTTTTGCGGGATTTGAGGCCGAGACGTGCGTACTTCTTAATCGGTTTAGTATTACTATACGCAGATCTAGACGCAAACACAGTTACCTAGATATATACAATATGGATTTTTCATATCCTAGATAGATTAAAATTTTTATAACCCGTTTTAACCTTGTTTAAACTAAATTAGATTCATATAATAATATGTTCATGAATTTAAAACGTGTGTAATAGTGTGTAGTACTGTGTACAAATGTTAACATCATATTCAGACTGCCAGCGCAGACTGCCGGTGTGCAGTGTGTGTGACTCTGTGTATATTGTTACAAAAATGATCTAAATACCTAAACCTAAGTTGCAGACCGATGTAAAACTTCGTGCAACAGGACGTTTTTTTTTTTTTCTTTTCTTTTATTCAAGTTTGAATTAATGAAAGAAGAAAAAATCACTTTTAACTCTCACACGGAGTCACACCTAGTCTCATCAGGGCTTATAAAAATTAATTAATTAACTGAACTTTATAATTTAACATTGCAAATAGACAATACAAATTTAAGAATGTTAAATACTATGATGTAAAGGAGAGAAATGAAAAGGGAGAGAAAGGCAAGGAAAAGCCTGACAAGCAAGGCCGCAACAGACGGGGGGGGAATGAAAGGAGATGTTGTAACTGCAAGGCCTCTGCAGGTGGATGTCGCCTGTCATCCAGATGCTCATGCGCTAGAGGGTCAGAATCTCTCTCAGTAAGACCCTGCATCAATTGCAACTGTCTCGAAAAAGGGTGCTGTAATAACCCCTTAAATAGAAAGAGTCTCAAATCTGCCTCTCGACAGGAGCTGTATGAAGACAGATAACAAGAAAGAGAACGCAGTAGGAGGAGACATGAGCATGATTTTCTGTCCT
Source organism: Chromera velia (assembly GCA_018398765.1). Lineage (NCBI taxonomy): Eukaryota > Chromeraceae > Chromera > Chromera velia. Next base: position 98,620 of record JAHBMJ010004137.1, on the reverse strand, counting down.
CACCTTCCCCCTCTTCCTCTTCTTTTATCTCTGATTCTTCCTTCTCTTCTTCTAGATCTTCTAATGACAGGGATGAGAAGGACCGAGCCCTCATTCATGGAGGCTCACGCTCTTCTGCAAGAATTCATGCAGTGAGGGGCAGAAAGGGAAAGAGAAGAGAATATGATTTTTGGAGGAGGGGTGCTTCCAACTTTGCATGGATAAGCGCAGATCAACTAAAAAAAGACGAGAAGCGTCTGGTGTATGCCTTCTGGGCCGGTCGCAGGGAAGTATGCAGACTCAAAAAGTGTGAAGACCGATAAAAGCGTCATGCAGGTTCTCCTTCCGACCTTCCCCCCCCTCCGGTTGCAGTGTCGTCGTCCTCCTCCTCCTCCTCTTCTCCTTCTTCCTCATCCTCCTCCTCTTCTTCTTCTTCTTCTTCTTCTTTTTCTTCTTCTTCTGCTTCTGTTTCTTTTTTTTTTTCCTCTTCTGCTTCGGCTTCTGCATGTGTTTCTGCTTCTGCCCTACCGGTGCGCCCCTCCGCAACCTCTTCAATCCCTCAATGGGTCTTTCAGCCGTCCTCCCCTTCCCTTCTCTTTCCTTCTGCATCCTCATCCTCCCACAATGTTTTCTCTCCTTCTTACGATGTGAGGTCTGGTCTTATGGCTTCAGGAAGAAGGAAACTCACAATAAAAATGGTAAATGTGGGGGAGCTGGGGTCATACATACGAAGCAAGGCTCTCAAGCGGTGGCTGGCCACTTGCCAGGCAGACATTGTGGTGTTGACTAAAACGAAGTGCCCCTCCATGCCCATAAGAACATCCACTCACACAGGGCATAATTTCGATCACTTTGAGTGGTTGAGAAGGAAAATCAAAGCAGAAGGGTCGAGAAGGAAAGCCGCAACCATCAAGAAAGCAAGGACAGGGGGTGTATACATCCTAGTCAGGAATTCTTTAGTTCATGAACTACAGTCAAGGTGGGAGCTGGTAGGTCAAAATCTGGTCCGTCTGTCAGTGAATGTGCCTTCTTCTTCAGAAGAAGGGGAGTCAACCACGAGAGTCCTCCATGTTTTCGGTGTGTACTTTCTACCTAGAGGGTCTGACCTGAGACAGAGAGACAGGGAGCTAAGACACAGAGAAAGAGAGGGCGTGATCGATGCACTATGTCAGGTACCTCTCGAGGATTTGCATATCCTGGTTGGGGACATGAACGGCAAGCTGGAGACTCGGGTGCCGGAAGGGCTAACTTGGGAAAAAATGCTATGTCCCACTGATGAAAGCAGAGAAGAGAACGAAGTTGATGCTTGCAAGCCCTCTCGATTGTCAGCCTGCAGCCATGGCAGTCAACCTGACGAGTAAGGGAATTGGCTGATCCGTCTTTGTGAACGCTCTAACTTAATTCCTCTCCACGGCCTATCCTTGAAATGTAAGAGGCTGGGTGTTGATGTCTCCTTTTTGGGCCCGTACACCTTTTTAAAGCAGGAGAAGAAACAACAGCAATTGATCACTTTTTTGTAGATCCTTTTCTTTTGACAGCCTGGTCCTCTACCACTTCAAACCTGGAAGCTGACTTTGCCCCTCAACATGTTGTTCTTTCTCTTTCTTTTTTTCTTGATTCATCTCCTCCCCCTATGTCTTCTGATCCTCCGCATGCCCCCACGGGCAAAAAGAATTTCTCTTTTCTCCCCCCTCTCCTCACTGTTAATAAAACTTCCCCGGTGACTGATGACAAAATGATTCCTCTCGCCAGAGCGGTCCTGCCATTTTCTGAGATGGTTTTTTGACAGAGGGTTAAACGAAGTGCGTGAAGGAGGTCAAGTTGTTCCCCCTATCCCACCTCCCCCTGACCCACTACCCCTTCCCCCACAACCACCTCCCCCTCAGAATGTTCCCCTCCCCAACTTTCTCAGCAAGGCTTCTTATCTTGACCAATTGGAACAGTTGGATCTTTCCTGGGAAGAAAGGCTGGCAGACAGCAAAGTGGGGGCAGTGGTAGACGGGAGAAAGGCATCCAAGAAGAGAAGACAGTCTGGGAGAAAGCAAAGCACCCGTCAGGCTTGGTGGGACCCACAATGCCGCCTGATTCATTTGAAGGTGAAGGAGGCAGAAGAAAAGGTAAGACATGTCCTGAACCCTTCTCACCCTCTGCGAAAAGAATGTGTCAAACTGAGAAGGGAAAAAGCTCGACTGTTTGCAGCAAAAAGGAGTAAGCTCAAGCAACAGACAGCAGAGAGACTAGCTAAAGAAGCAACAGTTGACCCCTCGAAAGTTTGACAATGGAACAAGAAAATCAAAACACAGAGGGAAGGGGATAATAAACCCGCTGCATCTTCCTTTACTTAGTTCCGGGCTAGGGTCTTCGACGGTCCTGGTCTTCCCCCTGCACCTGTTGGTCTGGCCTTCCCCCCTCCTTCTCAGCCCACCTTCTCTATACATATGATTGAGGAAACATTGAAAAGAATTGATCCAAAGAAGGCGTTAGGTTTAGATGGGGTTGGCCCCTGTCACCTCTCGTTATGTTTTGGTTTTTCTCCTCTCTCCCGCTTGCTGCTCTTTATCTTTTTCAATTTGTTTCACCTTTTTTCTTTTTGGCCTGAACGTTGGAATATGTTGCGTATTGCTCCCGTCCCCAAGGGCCTGCCGAGTCTTGACTGTAATAAATGGCGCCCGATCCACATTGTGGGGCTTTTGGGTAAGATTTTTGCTTTATTGATGGACTTAAAGATTAGGAAAGAGGTGAAAATTGACGAAAGGCAGCTCGGCTTCAGACAGGGGGTAGGGACAAGGGAGGCCTTCGCTGCTCTGTCTTCGTTAATTCTCAGCTCCAAAAAGAAGAAGAGCCCTCTGATTGCCGCGTTTGTTGATTTTAGTAAGGCGTTTGATACAGTTCCCCGGGTCAAAATGTTAGAGAGGCTCAGGGAGGAAGGAGTAAGCCAAGCCAATGTTTGGATGATTCATTTGATGTATAGTCAGGTGAAAGCTTGGGTGGATGGGGCAACAGAATGCTTTCTAGAAGGCGGAGGAGTAAAACAAGGCGATCCTCTCTCTCCTCTCCTCTTTCTTCTTTTCATCAACAATCTGCATAAGTCTGTCAGCTCCGATAATGAAAACAGGAATCAAAGCTTGGCTGGGGATACTGATAGAGAGACTCCTGTCAGACTGTCTGACGTTTTAATCGAAAGCATCGGGTATGCTGACGACCTTGTTCTGTTTGCCCACAGTCCTTCAGACTTGCAGAAACGTCTGTCTCGCCTCGAGGACTATTATAAGGAGCACGGTCTGAAGGTGAATTTAAAAAAGACAAAAGTTATGTGTCTCTCCTCCCCCCACCCCAACCTAGTACCCCGGACCCCTTTTCTTTATGAAAGCAGACCAGTGAAAGCAGTGAGTAAATATAAGTATTTGGGCAACTGGGTTTTTGAGGGCGGGGACCTTAGCAAGACAGTCGAAGCCCGCATTGAGGTGGTAGAGAAGGCACTGGAGGCTGTGTTTGGTACTCTCTCTTCTTTGGGCTTTGTTTCTTCCTTTTCTAAAATTACTTTGTTCAAGGCCCTCTGGCTGCCAGTCGCGCTGTATGGACTGGAAACGATCCCGCTGAGAAAGATAGATGTTGCCTGCCTCAATGCTTTACAGTTACGTTTTGTTCGATATTGTTTTTGTCTCTTTTATCACTCTTTTGTTTCGCTTTCCCTTCTCTCTCTCTCTCTTTCTCGAGCCATTCAGTTCTCTACTTGGTAAGTTGAGTGGGGGCTTCCTCCAATGCATCAAATCGATCGACCGTGCTCTACCCCGGGCAGTGTGGAATGAGTGCTTGGCTGGCTCGTGCGAACCCTTTGTTAAGACAGTAAAATGGCTGGCCGTTCCATTAGATTGCTCCCTTTTGTAGCCTTCATTGCCAAAGACGGTGGGGGATAAGTTTAAAAGGAAGGGCAAAGGCAGAAGGAAAAGGGCGGCAAAAAAGATCGTAGAAGGTGCCTGACTGTCCGACTGGTTGAAAGAAGAAACTAGAAACGTTAGAGACAGAGACAGAATTTTCCCCCGCCTTGCGAATCTCTCCCCTTTCCAGTTAGAGAATCCGACCAGACAGCGTTTGGCCATGCACCTTCTGTGTGAAAGGAAATGGCGTCCGAGAAGTTAAATAATAGAGTACAGTGTTGAACCTCTGCCAAAGAGTCTGCTGCAGTCCTCCGCAGGCTTCCGTATGCTTTTCAGGGCTCTCACAGGGGGGGATATAGATAGAACCCAACCAGAACGGCTGTGCGATAAATGTTTGTCCCCCTCGCATATGATCAAAGATGAGGTTCATGTCCTGACGGAGTGTAAGGACACAGAAAGGGAACGGAACAGGCTGAAAGAACTGTACGAAATTGCGAAGCAGAGAGCGCCCATTAACATAAGAATACAGATTGCACAACGCGTTGCAGGTACAACCGGGAGGGGCACTTCTGATAATGAGAAGAAAATGAAGGATATGGTGTTGCTGTTGTGCACAATCCTGCCTAGAAGCGGTTCCAAAGCTATAGCCAACTGTCTCAAGAAGGTCCATTCTGTCGATAAGGCAAGTTGAGGCGAATCAATCCGACTGGCATGCAGGCTTCCTCACCCCTCCCCCCCATGAATGTGTACTCTGGGTTGTCCTCAAAGCCTTGTTAGTGGCTTGAGATTTGGCGTCGCTAAATCTAGGATTTAACCCTCAATCATCATCAGCATCATCAATACTAGGTTAAATATCTTCAAATATACAGGGTTTTTAAGTACCGTGCCTTTCGGTATACAGAATACTCCGGTACTTTTGGGGGAGGTCGTTCCGTTCTAGGCTCCGTTTTTCGGTACCGATACTTTCGCTCTAGCTTTCGGTACCTTTTAAACTTTGTTTAAACCAGGCTTTATAATGTTAAAATGACTAGATTCTAGGTTTTTTCACTAAAAATGAACTTAGCTGAGTTAAGTTCAGTTAGCTCTGCCATGCTCACTAAAAACAAACTGCCCCGCTCTGTCTTGCTCTCCGCCGGGCCCGCCATGGCTCCCTTGTTCGCCGTAGCTCGCCGCCTTTCTAGACTTTTAACTCCCAAACAGCCAGTTTTCCACATGAGACTCAACTTTATAAAAGTAACAGTCTAGGGTCTTACCTTATGATTTTTTTGCCGGTGACGAAAGTACTGAAAAAGTATCGAAAGTACTAGGAAAAAACGAAATTGGAGGTTGGATCCATTTTTTGGTACTTACAGTTGTTAGTCTTGGTTGTCAGTATTTAACAACCCTGGAAATCTACATATATACTAGATTATACGGTTTCTTCTATTCTATCCTATTCCATGTTAGTAGTGAATAGACATAGATCAGACTATAGTTTAAATAGAAAAATCTGCAAAAAAAAATGAATACACGACTTTTATTTTAGATTTCTTTCGTGTTTTGTTAGTTTTATATTATTCAGGTTCGCTTAAAACATAATCTAAATGTCTGTTACGCAGCTTTAATACGCTCTTTTCTAAGTTTTTTAAATGTGAAATCTTGCCGAGCCTCTGCTGTCTGGCTTTCTGCCTACCTTTCTGTCTACCTCGTTTTGTGAAGGGATGTGCGCATGGGGCTAGGCATGGGGCCGATTCGACTTCTCCCCTGAATGGACAGATTTCCTCCTCTCCCCATTCTTTCTGATTCTGGCTGATCGGGCAGGGTGCCCTCCCGGCTTGTTTTCAAAGAAGGCCAAGGAGGGACAATTAAGCGCGAGAAAGTGGAAAGGAAGAGGGGCAAGATAAAAGGAGAAAGAAGAGGGCCGCGAGGGGAAGCCCTGTGAGGAGCGAGTACTGGTGCAGGAATCAACTGAGAGAAAGAAAGGAGAGAGGAAAAAGGTCACACAGTGGGTGTGTTGGTCAGAAGACAGAACAAAGGGAGACTGCAGAACAAACCGGGGGCGATAAAGGTCAGAGGGAACGAAGGCGAGACTTTCGTTAGACCTTTGTGAAACGTGGTCTCTCTCTCTCTCTCCCGAACCCCAAAAGAGCGAGCAGTAGGTTGACGATCAAACTCAAACAAACGAAATCAGACTACCTTCACCTCCGCTCAGCCGATAGAGGGAGGGTATCTATCGGTCTTTCAGTCTATCTGCGTTTGTCTCTGCCCAACCGCCACTCCTGTACAGAAAAGGAACAATTAAGCGAAAAACAGAAGACGGAGAAGCGACCTGCCTAGCGACCTGCATGGTTTTGTCGCGTGCCACCGAAGGACGCGACACCCCGACTCGTTCTTTCTTTCTCTGCCTGGCTACTGATCAGAGAGAAATGAAGGATAGATGGATGTGCAGGGGGGGCACCACTTTGCACATCACAGATAGACTCGCAGAGGAGGCAGGAAAGGAGGGAGGGAGAGCAGAAAGTATCGCGACAATCAAAAAGACTGCCTTCCCCCCCCGGCCCTGAGCCCCACACAAACCACCGCGCCTATGCACCTCGGTCACTTCTTATGACCCTTTTCCTGTACACGCGTGTTCTGTCTGTCTGTCTGTCTCTCTCTCTCTCTTTCACTTGATCACCTGACCCCGCCAGGTTCCTTTAAAGCCGTCCCCTTTCACTCACGAACGGAAAGCACCACTTCATGTTCAGTCAAGTGTTCTCAACAGAAAAGATGAGCATGCACGCAAGACGAAAGAAAAGAGAGAGAAGGAAAGAAAGAGAAACCAAGCACCACGGCATTGAACTAGAACTGCACTTCTTCGAGAAAGGAAGGAAGGAAGGAAGGAAGGATGGAAGCAAAAAAAGAAAGAAGGGTTGAAAGGATGAGCAGATAGACAGAAAAGGCAGACACACGGAAGAGACAAAGAAACAAAATCAAGAAAGAGAGCAAGAAAGAACAAGGAAGGGGTACCCAATGGTGAATGCAGGGCGGGAAGAGGGGACAAGCCATCTTTCTTTCTTTCTTCCTTTCTTTCTTTTTCTCTCTTGCGGCTGCCAATTTCAGGACACACACACAGACCGAGAGAGAGACAGAGGAAACAAAATTCCCCTCCCACCAGATCACAAAATTCCTTCCTTCCTTTGTCCGAAAGAAAGGGGGGAGGCCGGGGGGTTAAGGAAAGGTCCTGCCTCATCCCTTCCCCCCTCCCTCAATCGAACATTCAGAAAGGGAGGGAGGGAGGGAGCGAGTGTGTAGCTGCTCTGACCGAGAGCAAAGAAAGACAGAGAAGAAAAATGAAAAAAAAGGGAAGTGGGACAGACAGAGACAGAGAAAACTGCCAAGACCGTCAACCTTTGTGACCAAAAAAGCGCGAGGGAGATGAGATGAGAGATAGAAAGAAGGAAAGAACGAGAGATCAAACAAAATCTTAACCCCACCCCTGCCTCCCGTTTCGTGCTGCACAACCACCATAGATCGACCTCACCCTCGCTTCTCTGACTCCTTCCCTTCTCTCTCTTTCCCCTGCAAAAACATTCCCGTGAAGAGACCAAACCTTCCCCATCCCCTCCAAATTCTCTCGACGTTTCCCTCCCTCCCTCCCTCATTCCCTCCCTCTCACTCCAGGTACTCAATCAATGCTTCATTTCATCTCTTTCTTTACTTCGCTTTCTTGGGATCATACCCCAAGTTCGATCCCAGCCTGCAGCAGAGCAGAGCAGAGCAGAGAAGAAAGAAGATGAACGGAATCAGACAGGCAGAGAAAAATAACGAGGAAAGGAAAAGAAAAGAGAGAGAGGGATAGATGGAGGAAACAAGGACAGGAAAAACGGGAGCAAGGAAATTTTTGAATGAATGTATCGTCTCTCCTTCCTGCTTCCATTGCCATGCACCAACCAAATTTTCCTGAACTCACTCATCTTTCCAAAGACCTTCTTCTCAGTGCCGTTCTCTTTAAGGGTCTGTTTGGTGGTGTCACTGGGGGAGTGGTTTCGTTTCTCCGCTATCTTCTCCTCTCCGTCCCACCCTCTTTTGATGGCCACCTGACTGAAAAAGATACCGGCTTGTTACCGACTGAATAAATACACAGCTAGGTGTATGGCGGGCTGGCTGGCTGACTGACCATCTCTCGGTCTCGGCCCTGGAGGTCCCCTCTCCTCTCCTGGCGGCGTAGTCCTTGATCTGTTATTTGTTTTGATCAATTGATCGATCAGCAAAGAAGACACAGAGGGCAAACAAAGAGAAGGGGAGATTGGTAAATCAAAACGGAAGGAGAGAAACAGCAGACGTAGACAGACCGACCCAAACAAAAGATGTCCCACCCAGACCTTTCTGGAAGGCACGTGCATGTTGGGTTGCATGAATAGGCAGGCGTCCATTATCAAAAAAGGGAAAACGAATGAAGACCTGTTTCCTTTCGTGAGAAAAAATGGAAAGAACGAAAGGACGCACGGAATTGAGGCATATTGAAAAGTCGTGTTTCCATCAAGTGCGCAAAGCCATTAACAGAAAAATGAACGGAGGCGATCCCCTTCCCTCACTCAATCCTCTTTGTCTATCTGTGTATCTGCCTTTCTATCTATCTGCCTCTTCACGAACTGACCTGGTCCAGTGCCACCTGCCCCACAGAGAAGTACTCAGACTTGGGGTGTGTGAACACGAGGGCGGACACAGACGCGGCAGGCTGCAGGGAAGAGAGAGAACGCAAGGGAGGGAAGGAAGGAACGAAGGAACATGAAGAGACGGGATTTGACGAGAGAGAAAGGGAGCTAGGAGGAGCAAAAGATGGGTGCGTGCATGCATGACGGATGAAGGAAGGGAGGGACATGCATGAAGCAACGCTTCGGGATTCTCTCTCACGCTCGGGAACAACCCTCAGCGAGGGAAGCAATGAAGGCGGAAGGAACACTACACAGAAAGGAGAGACGCATGGCATTTGTGTGTGCAGACAAACTTCATGCCTGACCTACATCGCATATATTTTCGTGATAGGCATACGCGTGTGCACACACACGGGCGGCTTCAGATCTGTCTACCTTCGCATCATCACAGGGCACCATCTATATTCTTCCTTTCTGGCCTGCTGATCGACCCACCCACCTGCATCATGAAGGAGTCCGTCAGCGTCATTCCGCTCTTGTCGGCCTGCAGCAGTTGCCAGAGGGTCTCCTTCTCTCTGTGGTCAGGCTGCGAAGGGTAGCCGGGAGCGGGTCTGATGCCCTGATATTTGACCTTCAGAAGTTCCTCCAGAGAGAGGTTCTCGTCAGGAGCGAAACCCCAGAGCTCCTTTCTCATCTTCAGGTGGATCACTTCCGCAAACGCCTCGGCAAGTCTGTCTGCAACTGCTTCCAAGAGAATTGACTTGTCGACCTGCAATGACACGCCGCGAACAAAGTCACACAGATGCAGAAGTTCTTGAGCATGTGCTGTTACTACACTCTCTCTCTCTCTCTCTCACACACACACACACACACACACAAATCAAAGAGACATTCAAAAATGCACACACCTAGGGCGTGAAGGAACTGACACTAGTTGCATTCATGCATGCAACAGACCGGCGTAGGGGGCTTTTATGCCCCCACACAAACGAAGGACGAAACGCATGAATCCACATGATCCCACCCCCTAACCGTCACAGCAAATACCCTCCACCATGCAGCCAGCCGACCAACGAGACCACCCTCCCCCCCGCTCTTCCACCCTTCCCTTCCCTCTTCCGACCTCATGCTTCTCCTCGTACTTCGCGACCTGCTCCTTCGACCCGATTCCGGCCGTGCAGGCGAACCCTCCAATGTAGTCGGGAGCGCCGTTAGGGCGGTCGGGGTGGGGGGCCACGAAGTCGGACAGGCAGAGAGCGACGTCCTGGCCCTGGTCCTGCTGCTGGCGGAGACCGTAGAAGGTCCCTGCGAGATTGCGGGGATATACACATACACACACACACTCGTGGCATACACAGAATTTCCCATGCATGTACGCTGCAAACTTACTTGAGAGGGACTGCTTTTTTCTCCCTTCGGCTCTCTTCCACACACGTCCGTCTAGTCCCATCCCGCCCCCCTCTTTGCCTCTCTTCAATCCCCCCACCCCAAAAAGCCTTCCTGACCTGCCACTTCCTTTCTCGACTCGTCAGTGTAGACCACCATGTCGTCGCCCTTCGAGTTGCACGGCCAAATGCCAATAGCTGCAGGTATACAGACAGATGTGCACACAGGATGAAAGTGGTCATGGGTGAATCGTGAAGCGGCCACATCCAAATCATCCTGCAGTTCCATCATGCCCTTCCCTTTCCGCAAGCGTTTGTCTCTCCACCGGTTGCCCCATTCAATTGACACGCTCACCAGAGACCCACATATGCTTTTTTCTTGCAACATCTCGGTCCCTCCATCCAGAACATGGAAAAGAAAAGAAATAAAAATGCCAAGCACTGAATGGGATCAGTATGAACCAGCACTCCCATAACCCTGTGGGTTTGAAAAGTTTCTTTCTCGAATTCGTTCGTTGCATGTTTTCTTCTAATTGTTTGTTGTGTGCGTGCATGCATTCCTGGGCGTACGTACCTGCAGAGAGTTTGAGGAGTTTCTTGTCGATGAGCTCTTGGAGGAACTGCTTGGCCTCCTCGAAGAGTTTCTCTGCCTGCTCCCCCACCCTCTCGTCCTTGAAGAGTGCAGGGAAGTCTCTGTTGGGATACTTCCCTCTCAGCTGATACAGATGGAAGAACGGGGTCCAGTCGATGTACGGGATCACCTCCTGGATCGGGTAGTCCCACCTGAGAGAGAGAAAAAACGGGGGTACAGATGAAATGCGAGGGAAGTATTGGAACACACGCGACAGGCGCATGAGAGTATTGACCTATCGATAACTCCAGAGGCAGAAGAAGACCACTTCAGGAAAGCGACCACAAAAGAAACAAGAAGCAAGCGAGCACACAAAGAGAGAGAGACTCATGCATGCACGGACAGACAGACAGACAAACTGACTGACTGACCAAACGAAGGATCCCAGGACCTTGGGTCTGCACACCGGAGGTTCCTTCACGAAGTCGACGGGAAGTTTCATCTTCCGCGTCTTCTCCAGCTCGAAGAAGGTCTTCTCTTCCTGGCTGTCGTAGTAGTCCTTTCGGAGCTCTGTGTACTCCTCCTTCAGGTCACCCAGGTACGCCTGCAGCCAGGCACGCAGAGACGTGGGGCGAAAGACATTTCGTGTGGCCAAATTCTTCACACAAACATACAGACCACACATACGCACAGAGTGGGAAGCAGATGAAGAGAGCGCACACCCACATCCACAGCAATAGAGCCAAAGCTCCCTACTCACCCACCCACTCACCGGCTTGTTCTTCTGGTTGATCAAGTTCCCCACCACGCACACAGACCGGGAGGCATCGAGGACGTGCACCTGCACACAGGGACCCCAGCATACACACAAACAGTGAATATGTCGTTTCAATCTGTTACTGACGAGGACAGAGGAGGAACGGGATCACAAGCAGATCGTCAACCTGCCTCTCCATCCTGCGCACATGCAGGGAATAGAATGGCGATGGAGGAAAATGAGGAAAAAAGGAGATTCAATGCACACGAGAACGGCGAAAGCAAGGAGGAAGAACTACAAACGTTTGAAGAAGTTCCCGGACACATACAGGTAAAGGAAGAGAGAGGGGGCACAAACGACAAGCGGATAGAAGGAAGGAGAGGGGAGGGGAAAGGCTAACGAACCACTCCGTTTTCGTATTCGGGTGCGATCTTGACTGCCGTGTGCATTTTGGACGTCGTGGCGCCACCGATGAGGAGGGGGACCTGCTCATATGAGTCAGGGAAGAGAGGAAGCAAGCGGAAAGGGAAAGGACGAGGCATTCATCAAGGAAAACACGAGCAAAGCAAGATGAAGAAGTTTCAAAAACTTGGCAGAAAGAAGTTTCGTCTGTCAGACTTCCTTGTCGGTCTCCGCCTGCTTGGGTCTTCATGCAGCAGCCTCTCCTTTTCTGACTCACGGAACCACCGCAAAGACTCCCTCACCTTCAGGTTCTTCTTCTTCATTTGCATCGCCACAGTGACCTGCAACAAGACTCATTCATGCACAGACAGACAGACAGACCAAGTCAGAAATTCAGACGAGCGGGCACATCGACAGACAAATAGACAATACTCAGGGAGCAACAAGCAGGCCAATAGCTTGTCAGTCAGATTTGCAGGAGGATCCAAAGAGACCCACCCACCTAACCATCTAGACACACACACACACACACACACACAGAGAGAGAGAGAGAGAGAGAGAGAGAGAGGGAGAGAGAGAGAGAGAGATAAGGAGAAGGAGAGATTCCGCTAGTTGCACAGACAAAGCACAAACCGACAGCCAGACAGGAAGATCCCCACCCGCACGGAGAGCCCGACCGACATAGACAGACCATTTCGTCGAGGGATGGGGTGATCAGACCAGAGAGACCGATGATGTCCACTTTTTCCTCATCGGCTTTCTGCACACACACACACACACACATACACACACACACACACACGAAGGAAGAAAGAGGCAAAAGAGATGTAGGCAAAAGAGATACGTGCCCAGGCAAACGACTTATTCGATCTGGACCAGCCAGGGCCCGCTACCATGGTCATCATTCTCATCAGCAGCAGTAGCATTCGCCATCACTATCAGCCTATTTCTAGGCTTCTAGCGTTAGGCGGGGTACGGAAGAGGAAGTTCGATCTAGGCTCTTGTCCATCGAATGCTGGCAACAGAACCCAACGTCCATCAATTTGAAACATGTGACAATGCTTCAAACTCTTCAACCTCCGACATTATCCCAGTGTGGACCGAAAAGAGAAGAACGAACCGACCAAAAACCCACGTAGCAGATGCTACTTGACTGAGAGAGAATATGATACTCTAACCGCCAACAGATTTTGTTTCGTTTATTCGGACAAACAACCTAGCCAATAAACCCCATTGCATGCTCAGCCAGCCCCCCCCACACACACATACAGAAAGAAACATGCACTCACCTCGAGGATCTTCTCCCACGGCACCATCACGCCCATATCGATCACCCTGTAGTTGTTGCACCCGAGCACAACGCCCACGATGTTCTTGCCGATGTCGTGCACGTCTCCCTTCACAGTGGCCAGAAGGACCACCCCTGCCCAGTTGGGCTTGTCGGGATCCTCTCCTGTCTCCAACGCCTTTTTTTTCTTCTCCTCTTCCATGAAAGGGATCAAATACCCGACTGCCTTCTTCATCACGCGAGCGCTCTTGATCACCTGGGGCAGGAACATCTTGCCGGCCCCGAAAAGATCACCCACCGTCCCCATGCCGTCCATCAACGGGCCCTCAATGACCTCCAGACAGGGCATCTGCTGCCGAGCTTCCTCGGTGTCCTCCACCACGTACTTATCGATTCCCTTGATCAATGCATGCGAGAGCCTCTGTCTGAAGGTCCCCTTCCTCCACTCCTCGGTGTCCACCTTCTTTGCAACACCCCCTCCTGCCTCCTTCTTCGCCTTCTCCTCCTCAGCAAACTGGAGCAGCCTCTCGACATGCTGCCCGTCGTCGCTCTGGTTGAGGATCACCTCTTCGCAGTACCGCTTGAGGGGCTGGGGGATATCCTCGTAGATCGGCAGGGCGCCTGCGTTGACGATTGCCATGTCGAGTCCTCTCTGGATCGCGTGGTAGAGGAACACAGAGTGCATTGCCTCCCTCACGTCGTTCAGACCTCTGCAGAGACATACGGAGGGAGCAAAATGAGCAGGGAGACAACACTGTCCTCTTGACGTTGTACAAAGACTTCGTGTCCTTCAGCTTCAGACCCTTTGAGACGGACGGGGAAGCAAAGTGAGAGAACGATGTGGATCAAAAACTCCTGAGAGATTGACAGAAGGGCAGGTGGAAAGATAGCCAGATAGACAAGGGCGAATACAAAAAACTGAAGGAAAAAGAAGGCCGAAAAGCAGGAACTCGAGGAACCCNCCCCCCCTACCTGAAGGAGAAGGACAAGTTGGAGAGCCCCCCCGAGTATCTGGTTCCAGGGCACGACCTCTTCAGGTGCTCCACTGCCTCGATGAAGTCCATTGCGTAGTTATTGTGCTCGGACATTCCCGTTGCCACCGTGAGGATGTTCACGTCAAAGACGATGTCCTCAGGAGCAAACCCGACCTGATTCATCCATCAATTTTGTGTGTAGAGTGAAATTTCCACATAACTCGACTGTAGTGAAGGGGGTGTCATTGCTTCAATCAAATCGAGGTCTTACTCCTCCTCCGTCACGCATTAGCTGGCACACCGGCAGGAAATTTGACGCAGACAAATCGGCGACAAAGCAACAAAAAAATCAGAGGCACGAACAGGAAGGATACTGAGAGAGAGAAACTGAGGAAGGAAAAAACGAGAGAGACCCCCCATCCATCCACAGAGAAGCTGAATTAATTGCCCACGCACGTCCCCATTCACTCACTGACTTACCTCCTCGACCATAATCTTGTACGCCCTCTCACAGATGCGGATCTTGTTGTCCTTGTCTGCTGCCTGTCCCTCCTCATCGAACGCCATCACCACAACCGCAGCTCCGAAAGACTTGACGACCTCAGCCTGGCGCTTAAACTCCGCCTCTCCGACCTGTTTTTGGAAGCAGATGCAAACAAACAGACAACAAAGCAGCAGCATAGTTTCGGCTGTTTGTTTGTTTTTCTCAGAATTCAATGAGAATTCAATGTTTCCTCTCAAACCATTTAATGAGTCAAAATAAACAGGCTTGTTGCCCGGAGAGGAGAGCCTTTCTCGTTGACGGATGAAAGAAACTGTCGAGGAGGAGGAAGATGCGGATGAAAGCAGTCAAAAACGAAGGAAATCCAACCCTGACTAGACCAACGAAGAGACAAACAAACGAACACAAACAGGCAACCCATCCACCCACCCACCCACCTTGAGGGAGATGGAGTTGACGATGCACTTCCCCTGGACCCACTTCAGTCCTTCCTCGATGATCTCAAACTTTGAGCTGCATGTGAAAGGTTGCAAAACAAATTGCATAAACGAAAATCAAACAAGAAGTTTTAAGTGGGGCTCCTTGAAGGATGCTCGATCGAATTCCAATACAGGCACACGTCTATGCACCCAGCCAGCGAGAGAAATGTCGCCTTCCTTGTAAGGAAATCGGAAGCAAAGAAAGAAAGAGAAACAAACGGGCATGAAGACCGACGGTCAGAGAAGAGAGACCAGGAAGATGTCCAGCGGCACTCTGATAGGCTCTCCCTCCCAGCACAATAACTGACCTGTCAATCATGAAGGGAACCTTCGAGACTTCAGGATCAGTCACCGCCATCCTCAGGAATTTCCCTGCAGAGAACGAAGAGAAGAAGGCGGGAGCAACAGACGAAAGGAGACAGGCATGACAGAGACACAGGGACAGAGAGAGTCAGAGACAGAAAGTGGAAGGGGACCTCAGCCACCATTTGAATCAAACGGAGAAGGAAGTTCATCTTTCTTGCATTCCTGCCCTCTGTCCGTGTATCTCTACGTCTGCGTGTGTGCGTGTCTATTTGCATCTGCATACCCACCCATTGCCTTCACGCCATCGACCAAACCGTCGTCGAAGTTGAAGTCCAAAATTTGGGCCCCGTTCTCGACCTGCGCTCTGGCGATTTCCATCCCCTCGTCCCACTTATTCGCCAGGATCAGCTTCTTGAACTTGGCGGATCCAGCCAGGTTGCACCGTTCTCCGATGTTCACGAACCCTGAAGAAGAAGCAAGTTTTCAGCAGGGAAGAAAGAAGACGGTGGTCGGCCATATATTTGCTCCGGGTCAGTGTGGCATTCTTCAAAGATGCAGACAGAGAGAGAGGGCCAAACCAGCAGATCCACAGCCGTCCTGTCTCCACTCCGGCACTGGCTGAAATGAACGCAAAAAGAGACCCAAAAAGCGCCAGCCACACCGTGCGAATCCCTCCTTTGACTGACTCACAGACTGACCGAGGTTCTTTGTCACATGGAGAGCCTCCAGACCAGAGAGCCACATGAAGCGCCTGCATGGCAAAAGAAGGGAAAAGGAGACCGTTACTCTAGCGAATCGCACGCCGAACGCAAAATACTGAACGAGACACCCAACACCCAACAGACATCTATGGAGACAGAACGAAGGAACGTCTCATTCTTCCTTGTCTCTGTCTTTTCTGTCTCACCCTCCCTCAATTCCCCATACGCTCTCTAGCTGCCTTCCGGTCTTCTCCCCACCGCTCCCCCCAGAGAAGAGAAAATCACTTGAAGATCGTTTTACACACTCCAGAAGCAGTCACCCCCCCCAAAAGCCAACTCACTCACTTGTCGGTGGTCACCGGGGGAGGCAAGGGTCGAGGCCTGCAATGCATTGAACGAGCATCATGATATTCAACGTGACTGTCGTTTTCCTTCGTGCAATAGTACTTCGACCAACTTTGGACCGAGGCAGATTTCATACATCTCATTCTTACGCATCAGACGGGCAGAAAGGAGGAGAAGCCTTGAACAAGACAGTGAGGGACACAAAAGGAAGAAACGAAAAAGGATGGAAGAGAAGCAAAAGAAAGTGGGAGAAGGGAGTGACAAACACCACAGGCAAAGGAACGAACGCACACACGCACCCCCCCAACTCCACTCACGGGTACTGCTTCATCACATTCGCCAGTGCACCGATGTGGGAGGGGAAAGTGCCGCAGCACCCGCCCACGAAGTTCAACAGACCTGCGGGGGCCCACACACACGATCACACACAGACAGATTCTCTCTTACACACACACACACACACACACACACACACACACAAAACGACCAGGTTGAGACAACACAAATTCCACTACAGACGTCACAACCCCTCCAAAAAATGGATGCACCCTCCCTTTTTTTACACTTTCCTTCCACGCACTCAGACCCTGTGCCTGCCTGACTCTCTTCGGCAGATTTCAAAGGCGGAAAATTGCGGACACAAGAGAACAGAGAAAAGCAGAGGCAGAGAGAGAGAGAGAGAGAGAGAGAGAGAGAGATGACCGACCGTCCTCTGCGAAGTTCCTCAGGTTCTCCGCAAACATGTCGGGGGTCTCGTCGTATCTGTGGATCGACAGGAGAGGTAGGGGGGAAGCGAGACGGGTAATCATTCACGCTACTGTCTCATTGCAACTCCTTTTTGTAAGGCATTTGAACGCAAAAAAAAGTAAAAACCAGAGTAGAGGAAAGAAGAGAAGAACAGGACCCAGGGGGGCCTCCACAACCGCCGTTCACGGCTCAGACTCTTCTCTCTTTTTGCTTTGTTTCTGCCTTAGTTTCTTTCTCGCTCCCTCCCCATCTGCCTTCGAGCCTTCATTCTTTTCTCCCTCTGCCCTCCCTCCCTCCCTCCTGTTTCTGCCTGCCCTCTGCTCACCCACCCGCCCATCGCGTTCGGAAGCCCCGCATTCGGATAGACGTGGACGTGGACGCCCTCTGCACGTGAGAGAGAGAGAGAGAGAGAGAGAGAGAAAGCAGATCAATCAATCCAGGCAGGCACGCAGGCAGGCAGGAAGAAAGTGAAGGTCCATGCTTGACGCAGAGGAACCCAAGTCAGCACAAGAGAAAAGGCTTTTTCATTTTTCACACTGCCTTTCTTTGCATTTCGACCTCTCGCTCACTCATTTCACCCTGTCCATGAGAAACGTGCCCCTCAGGAGTCTGTCTCGATCAGTGCCGGCCACTTGTCTCAGAGACGACCGAGAGTTCTGACAGTACACGTGCGTGGAGATGAAGGAAAGATAC
This sequence comes from Chromera velia, assembly GCA_018398765.1. Classification (NCBI taxonomy): domain Eukaryota; family Chromeraceae; genus Chromera; species Chromera velia. The sequence goes on along the minus strand of JAHBMJ010004137.1, from coordinate 80,997 downwards.
GGCACTGACTGAGGAAAAACTGAAGAGAGACATGCAACCGGAAGACAAAAGAAGGGTCCACCGACTGACGGGACATTCCCACGAGGCGTTCGAAAAACGGTTTCATCTGCTGAGCACCGAGGGCGCAGTTGATACCGATTCAGAAAGGATTGGCGTGTCTCACAGAGACAAAAAACGCCTGCACGCGCGCGCACACACACATACATGAAAGCTTTCTCTCTCTCTTCCCCCCACCTTCCCACACAGTCAAGCGGTCACGGTCACACCAACGGGGACAGTGCAAAATGTCAGCACCAAGTGAGAAGCGGGGAGGCGCAGGCAGACAAGCAGGCAACTTCAGAAGAATACAGACACAAAACACATGTCGGGTGGCGGATGCAAAAGATTTCACGCACGGTCGTGCAGCGAAAAATAAGGAAGGAGGGAGGTTAATCAACACATGTCTTGCTTTTTTGACAGACAGGCAGGCAGGCAGACAAACCTCAACAGTCTGTCCGGAGAGAGTGCGGCCTGACTGGTCGACCAGAGTACCGGAGATGAACAGGGGAAGCCTGGGGAGGCCTGCAAGAGCAAAAAAGACAAAAGAAAAACTTTTTTGAAAGAGAACAGGAGAGAAGATCAGTCAGGTGAGAAAGGCAGACAGGAAAAACGGGAAGAGGGAGTTGCGGCAGACCCTATCGATGACATCTCGGAAGAAGGGGCGAAAAACTCGACAAGAAGAAATGCGCGTCTTGCCAGCAACACAGAGGGACGGAGAGAGAATCCGTGGGGGCCTGGAGAGGGCTCAGCGGTCAGTCTTCATTTATGTCTGCTTGCTCAGTAAAGCACCGGTCAATTTTGAACACGACAAGTCATTTCATTTTTTTTTTGGTTGTTGATGGTATTCCACGTCTTTGCTTCTTAGATGACCCCACCCACCCACCTGTTTTCGTGAAGTAACGGTCGATGGCGAACAGAGCGGCCTTGGAGTTCTGCAGGCAGACAAACCGGAATGAAAGAATGCAAGGGATGTCGCTGGAATGGAATTGAAGAGAGAATCAGTCCAGGGAGACAGGAGAAGAGAAAGAGACGACAGGGACAACCGGGGGGTGGGTTGCTGCCAGGTATGGCAGAGAAGAGCTGGGGAGGGAAGGAGGGAGGGGAGGATTCTGGTTGTTGGACATCCGTCCCTTCTGTGCTACCCTTTTCAGAAGAAGCTTTCATTCCTTCACGCGCTCCTCCTTCCTCCTTCCCCCTGCACCTGTGGCTACCCACCTGGGTGTCAAAAATGGTTTCCACGAAGAGAGCGTCCACGCCCCCGTCCACCAGACCCTTCACGGCCTCCTCGTAGGAGTCCACCAAGTCGTCCCAGGCTGAGGAGAAGAGAAGAGATCACATCAGATGAGATGAGATCGGTCAGAGAAGGAAGGGGGAAAAATGAAAAGAGATTTCGATGTGGAAAGACAGTGAGGGAGAGGGACTCAACTGCAAGCGTGAGACATCTGTGTGAACGCAAAACTCTTTTCTTCTCGGCGAAAAGCCATTTTGCAGACAGGCGCATCACAGGCTGCAGCGGGAAAAAGATCTGCCATATTCTTGAGGCAGCCTAGCAACGCCTCCCGGGCGGGAGCAGAATGACAGAGAGAGCCTCGCACACAGGGGCACAAATCAATGAAAAAAAAAAGTTCCGCATTATTGCACAAAACAGAGCCCCCAGACTCCATCTCAGGATTGCTGTTAACTAACTGACTGATGTTTCTGTACGAGCAGTCTTCCACAGAGGGGGACACGGAAAGAGTTCTGCTGGTGGGGCCGATCGCACCGGCAGCAAATCGAATGCGAGTGGGGTCCTTCGCAGTCACCTGCGCGCACAGGCAAGAAAAGAAAAAAGGAACACCGGGCTCAGAAAAGCACATCCGGACATAGGGGGACACAACAAGCCTCAGAGAAACAATAAAGAAAACAATTCAAGAACAGCAAAAGGATACGGGAGAGAAGGAGCTATCATCCAGGACTGTCAGACAGGCAGAAGAAGGCATTGGTCTTTTTCTCTCTCGGTGTGCGTGTATGTGGGTGAAAAAACAAGCGGGGGAGAAGGTAAGAAGAGGCTGAAAGAGAATGATCAGGTCCCCAAGAAGGAACAAGAAGCAAAGCACAGTCGGTCAACCTGTACAACACCAACGAGTCCCACCACAGGTCGCTCTCTTTATTGATGCCTCCCGCAGCAAGAAGATAGAGTGAGACATAAATAACTGACCCTCTCACATGCTGCACGCGCCAGCTTTGCGGACTCCACGTTCAGCTCATACGCCATGTGCTCGAGGGCGTACTCGGCCTGCACTCACGCAGACGGTTGGTTGATTGATTCGCGATGTCTCGTGTCGATCAAAGGAGTCGCTTTCATCACATAGACCAGAATATTGAAATCATTTTTGAATGATACAGCAGGATAGAAAAACATGAAGAAACCAACGACAGGAAGAATTGAGACCATAAACCACTTTGAAATCCTCACTGGTGACGAACCTGTGAGACGCTGTTGCTGTTGAAAGTATTGGTCTCGATGATGTCGCTTCCAGCGTCCAGGTATTCCTGCATTTTTTCTCTCAAGAATAATCAAATTGGGTAGATATGAAGAAAAAAAGAAGCGGTGCACTCTCTCTCTTTCTCTTTGAACTCTCCAATTGTTTTCTCGCCTTTTCTTTCCACGTCTAATCTTGCTTCTCAGGTGTTCTGCGACCTTTTCATTTGAGTGTTCCTTGACGCTCTCTGGCCTCCTGTGCCACACACTGGGTCCATGTTTGTGTCCCTCCCTCTACCTGCGCCCCCATGTTCACCTGCTTCTCCTCCCTTCAGCTGAATGAATGAATGCCTGCCGGACGGACCTCGTGAATCTGCTGAATGATTGCGGGTTTGGTGATCGAGAGGAGATCGTTGTTACCCTTCAGCTCTTTCTTGGTGAACTCCTTGAAGCGGTCTCCTGCAAAGAGAAACAAAACAAAGGAGGAGAGGAAAAAACGAAATTACAACTTCACTCTTTGTTCCCTCTTGGAACTCTCGCTTTCGTTTAACTGCTCTCGTACTTTCTTCGTTCAAGTTGCAAACGCACGTGGCAGACAGGGGGAGAAAGAGGGGGCCCTTCAATCGTCTCGTTTCTCATAGGAAAGGGAAGGAAAGTTCAGGAAAGTGAGCAGGCGGAAACAATCAGGAGCATGACCCCTTCCTTTCCATCCTTTCCCCTCCCCCATACAACCGACCCCTGTAGTCTTCTTCCACAAACTTTTCTGCCTGAATACGCGTGCCCATGCCTCCATCCAGCATCATGATCTGCAGAGGGGGGCAAGAGGGAGGCATCACAGTCTGTTGAACAAACTTCGGTTTCACAGCTGACAGAAAAGATGGCTTGCGCCTAAAGCGACGCCTGGAAGTCAAACAGAGTGGCAGGCAGCCGATCAGAGAGCAAACGAAGGAAGAGGTAGAAATACAGACAGTAAGGGGGGGCGTAAGGAAAAAACCTGGTGAGCAAGATTGGGCGGTGAATACGGGCGGGGTGTTATCCGAGAGACGGCAAGAAAGAGGAGAGAGATCATGTCGGTCCGGCTCTGTCTGCCGTCGGCTGCACTGACCCTCTCTCGGGCAGTCTTGTTCAGATACGCAAAGGTATCTGCGGGATCCTTGAAGTGCGGCATCTTTCTTCTGTTTCGCTCTGTCCTTTTGGATCAGTGAACAGTTAACCTGTAAGAAACGAAGTCACCTGCAGGCAGGACCACTCAGAGAACACTTGATCGAAACTCAGAAAGCATCAAAATTTACATAAAATGGATCTCGAGCACTTTTGGTGATTTTTTGTCTCTTCCCACTGAGTTCCTGCTCTTCACACCTCACCGATCTCTCCCACCACTCCAGTGAAAAGCAAGCAAGGTCAGATCTCAAGTACCGATACAAACAAGAGATCAAAAAAGTTCGCAGTGGTTCCCAGTAAAACCGAATAATCACTCTTCCATGACAATGCGCAAGGGCTACATTGCCTTTCCATGCCCTCATGCACCCCCCATGCAAGCCCTCCCCCCCCCCCNCCCCCCCCCGCCTCTTCTGCTTACGTTCGGTGATAGTCGTCAGACAGGGAGGGAAAACTCCAGCGTGCCGGCCTGTCTCGGTTCAAAAGGAAAATGCGGCACACAAGCTAATGACACAAGCACGAAACTCCGGATGGAACCCCACTACACACGGGTCCTGAACGGTCCTGAATGCAGAGGTCTTTCGCAAAATTACTTACCCTCCGGAGTTACAGTTCTTCAGACGCTGTCACGGGGAAAGGATCTCTCCCTCCGCGCCGGAGACGTTGACACGCAAATGGATTCCGCTTGAATTTTTTCTGGGGCCTTAATTGCCAAGGAGATCCGTCACGCAAGTGCATTGGGTGAGTGACTTGGAAATTTAATATGTGACAAAACTTTCGCGCATTGCGCGCGGCAATGTCAGAGAGGGCATCGACGGTGAGATTCATGAAGTTGAACAGTGCACGTCGAACACCTTCGCGATCAATCCTGGCAAGCAACCAAAAGCAGCTGATCTCACACATGTCTACGCAAGTCACGCGTCCTTTGCCGACATGTTTACTCCTGAAATACGCTCTGAAGCTCTTTTTGGAAACGGAGCAGTTTGGAGTCGTCGTCTCGCAGCCATAAAGTGAGTCGCTGTCCCTCATCACGGCCATCTTCCTTGCGTTGGCACTTAACCGCATAGCACTGCCTGCCTTTCCTTTTTACTTCACTAGAAGTTCAACGAGGCTCTTGTACCATCCCGCTTTCATCAGTGGACTGAGGTCCGTTCACTGCTTCGAGAAGCGGACGAAGAAAGGATGGACCGGCAACCCACTGGAGATACTCTCGGTACAGACGAGGGAAGCAAGGCGCCTTACTTTGAGGGTCAGGACTTCTGAGATAGTGGAAATCACGTGGTCTTTACCGAGGCTTTTCAATTTTCTCCCTTGTCTGTACTATTTTGTTCCTGTCGTTGTCTGTATTCATCCTCTTCATCATGTCCTGATCGAAATCTTGTGTGTCTTTTGTTTCTTTCACCTCTCTCATACTCTCTGGACTCTTGCCCCTTCCTGGCCTCCCATTTCTTGACGCTTTGTGCCGCTGTCGTTTGTCTGGCTGTACCTGTTTCCTTGTCGCTGTTCAGTAGACGTTCCGTTTTTGCGGCATTTTGACCCAGTCTCGGTTTTCTCATACACCCGTCTCCTGCCCACCTCCGTCAACTCGCTTCCTCCATGCACCCCCTTTTATCCCGTTTCCTGCCAGTCTGTTTCCCTGCTTCTTTCCACACTTTCTGGTCAGTGTACTCGGACCGTGTCTGTCTCTTTTATGTTTGTCTGCTTATCCATCTGTTCTGTACAGTCTGTTTTCATTCCCATCTGTTTGCATGCAGGAGGGGAATGGTACCTGAACGTTGACACGTCTGGCGTCCCTCTGAAGGGCGTCCTCACGCAGGCCCCCAAGAAGAAGGACAGACTCGTCCTCGAGTTCACACTTCCAGACGGAAAACCCAAAAAGTTCTACAACTGCAACTTCTGCAGGGAAAAAGGAGACGTCGCGTGGGTGTTCCACAAAAATTATGTCAGTCGATCAGCACGGCCAGAGTGAGTCAGTCAGTCGTTAAATCAGTCAGTCAAGGGTGCGGGGGGGTTCGTGATGCGAGGGAGATAAAGGTGATGTTTGTGTATTAACGCGGGGAAGTATGCGTATGTGCATCTAAACGGTGTACTTTGGGCTTTTATGTGTGGTCCGTGTATGTATGTATTTTGGAGCTTGTCCACCTTTGCAGGATGAGATGTGCCTACAAGCTCAGCGCAACATTGCGCTGATCTTCCCTGTCTACCTTTTTTCTTCGTTCTTTGCGGTGAGACACTGCGCTTCCATGAATCGACATGTTCTCAAAATTCTGAAAAAAAGAAACGATACCGATTCACTGAACGTTCTGCTTGCCCGTTGCGTGCATTCAGGTCCACCAACACATCCCGAGGCACCACAGAGAGCGCTGCATTTTCTGCGAGAGCTGTAAGCAGTACATCTTCAACGAAATCTATGAGCTCCACGTGCGAACGTGTGAGAAGCGAGGCCGAGCGAAGAGCCAGCCGCCAGCACGGAGCAGCGGGTCGGTCGGTCCTTCAGTCCTTCAGCCAGTAAGGGTGCATGCATGCAGAAAGGTTTCTTGTTTGATAAGGCGGGGGAGGAGGGGCCATCTGCCTGTGTGCAGAAAAGAAGGGGTGTGAAGGTTCGCAGTGCAACGCAGTCAAGAGGGGTCGTTCATGACTGAGTGAAGAGGGGACGCAAAAAAAGTGAACGGAGGAGGTAGAGGTTATGCCTGCAGGGTGCGAACGAGAGAGTTCTGTGTGGGCCGGCACAAGTGCAGATGAAAGGATTGTCAAAATGGCAAACAAAGGAATAGGTGATGACAAGATTTAAAGAGATTTATTGTTTTTGATGCACGCGTGCGCAGGACTGAGCTTGGCGAGAGCGACTACGAGAACGAAGGAGCAGGAACGGCGGGGGCTGGGGGTGTGCCTAACCCGCTTGCCATGGCCAGCCTCCAACAGCACGTGGCGGGATTCGGTCTCACACAGCAGCAACAGGAGCAGCAGGGCGGGGCAGCATCTTCATCCTCATCCTCCGCGTCTGCCTCTGCTTCTGCTGGAGGAGGAGGGGGAGGGGCGGCCGTCCCTCCTCTGCCCGAAGGGTCCTCTCTCCCTTCTGCTTCCGCTGGCGTGTCAGTCTCTGTCTCTCTCTTCTAGCTCTTTCTTCGACTGAGTCGGTTTCCGTCCCTTCCCTGACTGACTCTGATTGATCCGCTCTCCTGCGTTTTTGCGAAGTGCCTTCAAAGCCAGCAATGACAATTAATTGGTGGGATGCGCGGCCCCTCCATTCATTCAGGGTCTCCCTGCTAGTCTGTTCTTCCGAATCTGTTCGCCTTTCTATTCTCCTATGCGTCGGTTCTGCTGCCTCCTTCTTGAGCTGCGTGCAACTCGTTCTGTCGCCACTTCTCAGAAAGTGCCATTTCGAGGTTGCATGTTCTCTTCGTTCTATCTCTTTGTGCACTTTTTTTTTGTTCGATCGGTTTCCTGTACGCAGCGCCTTCGGAGAAGCCCAAAATTTTCTCTTCCAGCAGCAACAGCAGCATGACTCGGTGCTCGTGCTCCAGCAAGAAAACACCGCGTTGAGGGTGGCTCTCGCAGAACAGCAGCAGCAGAGACTTCTCCAAGCACAGCAACAACAGTTGGAAAGTCAACTGAATGCCGTCAGGGCAGAGCAAGCCAGACTGAGGGGGGGCTTGTACGGACAGGCGCCCTTCCAACAGCCCTCATCCTTTGGGGCGCCGACGTTTTACAGCACGCCGCCCTCAGGTAGGTGAGTGCCTTGATGGATGGAGCCTCCCCTGTGTTTTCTTCCGCGTGCTGACTTCTATTCGCGTCTTCCCGGCTTTGTCTCTCGTTTTCGCGTTTTTTCACTCTCTCTCTTGTCTTTTTCTTTCTTGCTCGTCACCGGACGCTGTGGCGTGACACGGTTTTTTGATGCATTTTGTGCCGAAGAAAGAAAGAAAGAAAGAAAAGAGAGCCGGGGGGGATCAGAGACGGCCCCGACATGCACTGGTTACTCTTGGCTGGCTGTCCATTTCCTCACCGCGAATGAAGGGGGAAAGAAGGAAAGCCAATGATGCGATGATCTCTCTGGATGCAACCATGCTTCTGTTTGTTCCCCTTTCCCTTCCCCCCCGCTCCTCTCTCTCCCTCCTCCCATCATCAGCAGGCGGTTCCTCGGAGCCTCCACTTCCCCCTCACTTGGCTCAACAGCAGGGGGGTGCCGCTCTCCCGTCTGCTTCCGCCGCCGCATCGGGTATTCCCAAGGTCAAAATTGAAATGGGACAGGACGCGGGAAGAGCTCAGGAGGGGGAGGGGGGAGGCGCCGCCCCCCCACAAGTCCGTGTACATGTGGCGGCGCCGCCCGGTGCACCAGGGGCATCGGCCGAAGGAGAGGGACTGGGGGTCCTTCCCGGGGGTGAAGGGGGTGCGTCGGCGTCAGTCGAAATCACGCAGGTCACTCCGGGAGCCGAGGAGGGAAATCCGATGGACGCGTTCTCCCGACACGCGAGCAGAATGCAGTCGCTCCCCATACCCCCTGCATTTTCCGGAGCTCTAGTACCTCTTCCAGGTCAGAAACTGAAGCTCATCAGAAACAACACTTTGTGTAAATTCCTGTCAGATAAGAACGTGCTCACAGTCAAAAGTGGGTCAGACGGGTTTGTTGCACTGTCTGCATGTCTTTTTGGGCGCCAAATTTCTCTCTGGTTGTCCATCTGTTTGACTGTCCGTGTCTTTCTCCATCTTTGCATCTGTCTCTCTGGTTGTCTTGTTGTCTTGTGCACTGGTAGATCCATGTGACCTTCATTCAGTATTATCCTTTTCATTTGTACGTAGACACATTTAGATGTGGTTTCGTCTTTTCTTGCCTGTTGTCTTCTGATTGTTTCTCTCCAGTTCATCTTTCCTCTTGCCTTCCTTCCCTCTTCAAACACAAAGTTTTTTGTGCTCTTCTTTTCCGTTAATTCTCTCTGTCCGTTCAGTTCCTGGTGGTGTGAGTCCCTCTGGGTTCGGAGGTCCCATGGGGTCGGATGAGTCGATGGGCATGGGACTGGGGGGTATGGGGATGGGGTATGGGGGCCCTGGGGGGGCGGAATTGCAGATGCTGACCGAGACGGCAGCGAGGCTGACAGACAGACTGGCGACTCTCAGCCAGAGAGGAGGTGCTCATCACCATGGGAGGAGATTCACTGGAGAGAGCATGGGGGTCAGTCAGTCAGTCAATTGTGTGGGGTGCGGATTTTGTTACAGACAAGAGGGACCAATAGAATTTGAAGTGATCTCTGTCATTCTCTGATCGGCAGGCAGGGCTCGTGTGTATGTATTCATATGTAAATAGACGGATGTCCGAGGGCAGGATCTCTCTCTGCTTGCACTGAAGAATGACGGCAATGAAAGCGACAGTGTGTGTGACTTTCTTTGCCCTTTGCGCTTTTCCTCATGTACTTCATCTGTCTTTTGTGTCTTTTTCCCTTTCTTGTTATTTCTTTGTTTATATCTCATCCTATGTCTTGCCTGACTCTTTTTTTCGTTCTTTCTTTTCCCTTTCTTTCTTCATTCCCCTTCGCTTCCCCTGGTCGTTTCTTTCTTCCCTTGTGGGAGGTTTTCTTCCCGGACCGGTCTTTCGATCCTCCGTCCTCTGATTGGACTGCAGTGGGGGGAGGGGAGGCCTGCATGCATGCATGAGCGTGGTCTTTCTTTCTTTCTTTCTTTCTTTTTTTCTTTCCATGAATGACTCGCTCGATGGATGTGAGACGATGGATGCCTGCCACTCTATGCGTAAATCCAAAAAGTAGCTATCCCAAATCTTGCTTTCAATCTCCAACTTGGCTTGTTGCAATTTGGTCTCTCTGTCTGTCTTTTTCCTTCCTTCCTTCCTGCAGTTGGGAGGAGGAGGCATGGGGTCCTACTACGACTCTGCCCTTCGTTCTGGTTCCTTCGGACTGGAGGGGGACATCGACATGCTCAGACCCGCCTCCCGTCACCCGACCATGGGGGGAGGTTTCGATGTCGACCCCCTGTTGAACGCTGCAGCGGCAGCAAGAGGATCCCAGAGAATGCAGACCCTCTCTGCGCCGCCGCAACAAGGAACAGTCCCCTCCCTGAGAAGGTCGAGGGAGGGGACAGGAAGCACGCAGAAGTCTGGTCCTCCCACTCCTAACCTCCCACCCCTGGATGAGCTAGTTGCACAGGAGTATTCCCGCATGCATGGGCAAGGAGCGGTCTCTAATGCAACCGGCTCTCTACCTGCCTCCCTACCTCCAGGTAGAGATTCTCTAGGCTCAATGCCGCGGCAGCCCTCCTATCCCTCTTCACGTTTGATGGATGCGGCCCACCAAGCAGTAGGCTTCCTTCCAGCTGAAAGGGGCGAAAAGAGGGGCCGGTCATGGATTAGCAAGACTGCTGGGGTAGCGCTTCCGGGGGGGATTTCCATCTCCCCCAACGCAGCCGCACAGCCCATGTCAGGTGGAGGATTCGACCCATTCGCCCCCCCCATGAGCTCAATGTCCTCCACCTCACAGAGAGCGCCACCGGCCCAAAGGGTCCGATTTTCACCCCCAACGCCTCGAGGGGGGGCAGCCGCAGTGCCCCTCTACGGGGGGCAGCAATTCGGACCCGCGCCTGGGGGACTTCCCGTTGGAGGGGGGGGCCAACTGACCACGAGTGATATCCAGCTTTCTGCAGAGGTGGGTGGGTGCATCAGTTGGTTCTGTGACTGAATTTGTTTTTGAGGCGGGGGAGCAATGAAACTCGGGGAATGTCACACAAATTTCGCTGGCTTTCTTGTTAGGCTTTTTTTGGTGTTATACAGTCAACGCTTACGGATTTTCGAAGTTCACCGCACAGACAAGAACATTAGTGATACATTTCCCCATCATTCCAACAGATTTCTTTTTCTGCCTTTGCATGCTCTTGTCAAGCGGTAGATGGAAGGTGACGGGCTTCTCCCGTGTCTGATGCACATCTTACCAACTTTCCCCGCGTTGGAAAAAAATAAAATGCAGCACAATTTCAATATCGATTTGATCGCGTGCAAGTTTTCTTACTCCGTGGTCGTCACCAGGAAATGAGCGCAAGTGAAAGAAAGCACGCGAACCTTGTGATCAGATGACGGACTGAGTGTTGTATACGGCGGTTGCAGGTGCGGGGTCTTTTGGCCCACCTCCGTGACGTTCTACAGCTCCGGTCACAGGTTTTTCAGGGTTCCGACCTCGACTCCGTCCTTTTTGTTCTTCTCACAGATGCCATCAACCGGAAGATGGAGAACAGAGACCTGTCTGTGACTGCAGCTGGGGGTGCATCTGGGTCGGCAGGTGGGGACAGGGAAGGATCACGTCAAGAGGATCCGCCCTCTCAGACACACCACTCGATGTCGGGGTCAGGACAGGCCCCAGACGCGTCAATGGAAGGGGGGCAGATGGTGGTGGGATCAAGTCCTGGAGAAGGGGAGGCGATGCATGCGAACAGACCTGCGTCGATGAGCACAACGAACGGCGATCCCCTTCCCCCCTTTGCAACGACTGAGGGCAACTCCTCTTCCTCTTCCTCCTCCTCCTACGTCCACCACAAAGAACCCGCACGCCCCCAAATCTCCCCAACAGTGGATGGAGGTGCGACGGTGCTCTCCCCTTTCCACTCTGTCCAGGCAGCTCCGCCACCCCCACCCCCGCCCCCTTCAGGGATGTAGATTCAATTGCGGAGCCTCCGTTGCCTTGATTGTCTCTTGGCTTTCTTTCTTTCCTCCTGTGCGAGTGATGGGCAGAGATTGAGGAGGGGGGACTTCGAGCGAATGGTATTTATCTATTGGATCTGAGTGTGATTCCACCAGGGTATGCGGTGTGGAATTCGTTGTTCAGATGGTGGAGGAAAGAAAAGAACCAGCGAGGAAGAGAGAAGAAAATGCTGCCTCTTTCTTTGCCCTTTCTTTGTCTTCAACCACTCTTGATGTTCGTTCGTACAGGAGAGAGGCAAGCATTCAACACATCCGTTCTTTCTTTCTTGTGACGAACTGAATCAGTCAGTCATCGAATGAGTGGCTGAAAGGGTCTGTCTGACAGAGCAGCGAGTAGCAAAGTGGCGAGACCGGTTGCCTGGTGAATCGATAGACCCGAACAAAACTTGGCCTTGCTCGATCGATCGATGGATTGATCGATGACTCTAATTGTACAGCTATATACTTCATGATCGATCGATCGTGCTTCTTTTCCTCTTCCCGGACCGTCATGATGGTGTGGTGTTGAGCTATGGGAAGGTTTCCATGATGCATGCATGCATGGACAACTGCGGAGCTAGACGGAGCACCGTGATCGAGTATGCGTGGTCGAACTGTCTTGCGACTACTGTGGAGATGTCGGAAGAAGGTACCAATGTGATTTGTGTGTCTTTCCTGATGTTTTGCGAAAGACACTTTGGTGCCCTGGCATGCTCGATGATTTGCGTCTTTTGCGTCTTGTTCCGTCTGTTGGTGGCCAAACTGGCCGCGATACCACGTACTTTATACACAGCTTGTGCCTGTCGATCGTTTTCAGGTTAATTCCTTAAAAAAATTTTATGATCATAATTAGACTAAACCTGGCGTAGCGGCGTTGCACCTAAATGATAGAGTTAAAGACAACTTAAGATGTGGTTTGGTATAAATTTCACTGTGAAATCGTATTAGCTAAAGTGAAAATGCTTAGAATCTATGAATTAAAACAGTTTGAAATCGATTGATTGATTGATCATTATTGATTATTGAAATCAATGTAGTAAAGTAATAAAAAAAATTGTTTAATTTGGCTTTTAGTATTTGTAAAAAGGCTTGATTGTGTTGCTTTCATGGTGGTGGTATTTATTTAGGAGGGCTTTTGGTAGGTAGAGAGATATAAAGTGTTTATTTAAACCAGATTTAGTTTGCTTTAGCTTCCTTCACCGCCTTCAGTAATTGATCCACAAAACTCATCCACAACTTTCCACAACTACATGTTTTTTATTCATTCATTTTTTATTTTTAAAAGGGAGAGAATTTTCATGTGAATTTATGATTTTTTAAGACTGATTTTTCGGGTTCTCCGAATTATGTCTCCGATCGATCCGGACCGATCGAGGACGCACAAACTTTTCCATCACATACCATATTCGCGCGCGAATGCGCGCGAACAAACTTGAATTTCTTTCCTAATTAATTGCGAATTATAATTAACATATACAACAACAGATACATGCATGCGTACATATATATACGTACGTATATACATATGCATCATATATGCATCAATCAATCTGTACATGTACGCAATTATCAATCTGATGCAACGCATAATTAAGGAAAGTTGCATTCGTTATCTTTCAAGTCTATGTATGTAGAATGATACTGAATCCCGCTCCTGAGCCGGCAGAGCACGTTTCTACTCAGACTGACAGACACCGTCGAGCTGGGAACTCGGAAGTCAGCACTCCCACAGAAACAAGAACAGAACAACAGAAAATTGAGCTGCCGTTTTTCCTCACTCGTCGGTTCATTCCTCTTGAGTGTTCCCGCGAGAAAGTCAGTTGAGGCGCGCATCAAAGCAGAAGGCAGGAAAAGGATCCGAAGCCAAATTACTGCACGATTGATTACATCAACTTCTGGAGAGCAAAATGGAGGGCGGGGGAAAGATCACAACGGAGCTCCAACGGATTCCCACCGCCAGCAGCCGTAGTCATGACGAGACTGGTCTAGCCATTGCGCCCAGTAATATCATTGAAGAAACTGCGATTTCTGCAGAGGCATACAGAGTTATCACGGTCAGTGTCTGTTGAGAAAGGCAGGCGCAATTGCCACCTGATGTCTGTTGCCTCTGCTTGTCGAAAATTCCGTATACAAAGAGTTTGTTTGTTCAAGTTGCTCCTCTGGTTTCCACCTTTCGCTTTACTTTCGCAAGTATTCTGATTGCTGCCTGCGTTCAGATGGTACATTTTTCCTCCGTCCGTTTTCTTTCCACCGTGCAAGTAAGTATTGTGCGATGCCTGAAAGTGCGGTGCTCTCTTTTCCTCAAGCAGAGTGTTGCTTGGCTCGCGCATACATGTGTTTTGTCTCACGTGCAAATTTGTTTTCTGCCACTGGCTACAGACGCTGCAATCGGAAAAGAGAGCATGGAGGAAGGAGAGAAGAAGGCTTCTTCGGCTGATCAGAGAGGAAAGACAGCTGAGACACCAACTGAGCGACCAGGTGCTTCGGCACGAGGAACTCGAGAAGCTCTCGACAGACAAGGCAGAATGGGAGAGGGAAGAGCTCTCTCAACAGGTGCGTTGTGTGACTGTCTGCCGACTGCGTGGTTCCACAACCTGAGGCTGGCTGAAATCTGGAGGCCTGAGTGAAGTCTCGCAGGAGGAATGAGCCCCTTCGTCTGCCTGAGTCCCTCTCACCGGCAGCTGCCTTCGTGTGTTCCGTAACAGATGGGGTCTGCATCTATCCACCTCGTCTCTCTTTCTTCATGCGGGGGGGTGATGGCTGTGCCTGTTGTTGCATGTGGCCGCAGATTTGCTCTGCATGCTTTAAATGCAGGCAACTGCGGGTCCTTGAACTCTTTTTCGACGCTTTGATGACAAGAGCTTGTCTGAGGCTGTGTGTTCGCGTGGCGACGAGAGTGAAGTCTGCCTGATACTCGAACGCTCTCTTCTCGTGTGCCAAAACCTCTCTATACGACTGTGTGTGATCGTTCGTGCGTGTGCGTGCGTGTGTGTGTGTGTGTGCAGAACTCAATTTTGGAGAAACAGCTTTTCCACTACAGGCGGCTCTTGAAAAAGCAGGAAGACGACCTAAAAGTCAGCGCTTTGGTAGATGCGATCCAGAGCTGCATCCGCTTCCTTTTGATCTATCCCAGTAGATCTCCGAGACTGTCTGTCTGTTTCCCAGACAACCCTGCTGGTCACCTTCTTCCTGCTTCAGACAACGGAAGTTCCATGAAGCGCGCGCGCGCGCGCGCACACACACACACACACACACACACACACACACACACACACACACACGCACACACACACACACACACACACACACACACAAGATTTGCTTTCTCGACCGGATGTTTTTCCTCCCAGCTTTCATAGATTCTCTGTGTGACCCTTCTCCCTGCAGGATGCAAATTCCTTTCGATGCGCACTGGAGGGTGAATTTGCAGACTTGTTGACAAGAGGTCTGGTGGAAGGGCTGCCCCAGACTCTAGAGAAAGATCAGATTCTCTCTTATCTGGGCCTCGTCTTTCCGGGACCAGACGACCAAGACCGATCCGGACACGGAAGTGAGGTCAAACCCGCATCGCAGGGAAGCGAAGATAAGGAGGGAGGCGAGTCTGTCACCTCCCGGGAAGAGGAAGAGCGGGGAGGTGCAGCCGCTGTGGAGGCGGTTGCAGACGCGTGGTTTGGTTCGGGGGCAACTGAGGGTCGTGAGGGGGGGGAGGTAGAGAGGGAGGGCTTAGACGGCACAAGTGAAGGGGTTAAAAAAGAGGGATGGGATGAGGGTGGGGATGCGGGGGGGTTCCTTGGAATGTTTGCGAGTCCTTCAGAAAAGGAGAAACCAGACACCCAGGATGGAGGAGAGGCAGTGGGAACAGATGGTAAGGAATCTGGTGAAACCGGTAACAACGCTGCCGAGGGGGTGGCAGCGGCTTGGGGATTCGGTGGCGGGGAAGAGGGCGGGGGGGCCTCTTCTTCATCATCTGCAGCAGCAGCAGGAGAAGGAGGAGGAGAGGGAGAAGAGAGAGAGGCTCAGAGTGGCACCAAAAACGAGACAGAGGCGTCGATAGAGGGCGATCTGTCGGCCTGGGGTTTGGGTCCGTTGCCTTCCTCTTCCTCAGAAGAGAAGTCTGGAGAGGGAGGCCAGGCAGAAGGTCCAGAGCAACCAAACGATTCCGAGGGGACTGATGCTGCAGAAGCGGATGAAAAAGAAACGAAGCAGGAGAATGGAAAAGCAGAGGGAGAAGTGGAAAAGGAGGGCGATGATGAAGATGGAGGGGACGACGATGAGAGCGAAAGTGATGAAGAAGATGATGAAGATGAAGATGAAGAAGAGCCCCCCGCACACGCAGAGAGGGAAGAAAAAGATGAAAATCCGAAGTCACCCATCGCTCTCACAGCATCTTACAACGCTTCCAACTTCCCAAACGAAGCTGCGCCTCCCCCACCCCCTCCCAATGAGTCTTCCCTCGAGGATCTAGTCGCTCCCCTCCCCCCTCTTTCCTCCACAGACCCTCAAGGAGACGGGGAGGAGGACTCCTTCGAGGAAGAAAATGGTCATATGCTCATCAGGAGCAACACAGAAGATCACACACCGCAGAACCCATCCTCTATCCAAGAAAGCTCTCGGTGCTCTGGAGGACAACCCTTTGAGATTTCTGACGACGGTTCTCTCATCATTCGCATTCCTCTCAGTCCAGACGGGACGAATAGGAACCCCCTCCTGTCGCCTGGACAGACCAAAACGAATTTGAATGTCGGTTTACCCTCAAAGTTTCTCAACACTTTCTACTCTTCCACGGGATTTCAGCCCAAATCAGATGGGGGCACGACTGCCAGGCAGACCATGGGAGCCTGGGCCCAAGGCATGCCGGGGTCCCTTTCCCCTGGGGGGACTCGCACAGGTCCTTTCCTGTCTGCATTAGCTGAGGGAGATGCTGAGGGAGAGGCCGGGGCAGGGGGCCCAGAAAAGCAAAGCGCTGCTGGGGCAGGAAAGAATGCAGCTGTTGCCCTCCGGTCAGAGGAGAAAGAAGCGTCTCCGAGTCGGGGGAGGGATCTGACAGAGCGCATTCTAGGGGTCGAGGCTGGGGACTACGGGGATGCCGGTGGTTCCCTTGCGCTTGCAGACTTTGAGGAGGGGGAAGGGGGGGG
>JAHBMJ010004137.1:20966-64507 GCA_018398765.1 Chromera velia | reverse complement strand
GGGGGGGGGGGGTCGAGGAACGGCCTGCGTCCCGCCTTGTGCACGCAGAGAGTCTGTTCTCCACCTGGGCTCGGGAGAAATTGGAGGTGATGCTGGACGCAAAATTGCAGGGAGAGGTCAGCAGGGGAAGGGGAGAGGCGGGTGTACGATTGCTGATGAAGTTTTGCTTTGCCTTTGCTGTAGAGGTGAGTAGTTGTCTGTGGTGAAGGGCGGAAGATGGACATGAATGCGCATTTGTGTGTCTGCCTCTGCGGCTGTGATGCTGTGTGCGTGTGTGTGTTCGTTTGTGGATGTGCTGCAGGTACTGAAAAGCATTCTTGAGGGAGTCTTCAAACAACAGCAAGAGAAGCAAAAGAAGATGGATGAACTCTCGATAGAGGCACTCAGACTGGGTCAGTGGATCAGTCAGGCAGTGACTTTGGAAATCAAACACTGAATCCAGTAGACTGCAAGCAAGAACCCAATGCAAAGAGATGCCATCGCCTTTCTTTCTTTTGTGTTTTTGTGTCTCGGTACCAATCGGTCTCAGAAATCATACCATTAGTTTTCCCTCCTGCGAGCCATAGACACCCTGTGTCATGCAGCTACTGCTCTGCCGTTCTCTCGCTCCCTCTGCTTCTCACTCACTCACATGCAACCGAAGGAACAACCCCCTTAAACTCATGATCAGACATGAAATCTTTGCTCGATCACCACGGCAGACGCGGAACTGTCGGAGCGAAATGAGCAGGTGTCGGAACTCCGAGAGCAAAATACCGCTCTGACGGAACAGGTCTGTCTTGCATCCACGGTGAATTGTCTGTCGCACGTTTTGTGCCCAACAGACAGACCACTGAGATTCGGCAACCTTCTTGGCTCCATCCTCAAGATGCACATCCTCTCTGGAGGCAACTTTGGTCTCCAGATGGGAGGTCCATGGGGCGCCTTCTCGTCCTCCGTCCTCCTGACTTTTTTTAGTTTACCCCGGCCTTCGCCGTTTGATATGCTTGTAGCGTGCTCTCGTTGCTGGAAGAAGGTGAAATGGATCATGTGTTCTGACGACTGTGCGGTCCTTGTGCCCCTTTTGCAGCTCCGGGAGGCCGAGGGAGCTCTGATAGACAAAAGCACACAGTGCACTCTGTTCGAGAGACAAGTCGAGAAGGAGCAGGACGAGACGCGGAGAGTTCGTCAGACTCACGAGGCAGCAGAAAAGGACCTGCACTGGACACGACAACAATTTCTGCACTTCATGTCTGCAAACAAAGAACTCAAGACCACATTCTTGCAAGAGTCAGTTTGGCTGGCAGCCTCTTTGCACCTCTGGGGGGGGCTTGATCTTCCTCTCCTCTTCAACTCTCTTTCTCTGCATTCAAAGAGCGGACGTCTCTTTCTCTCTCTCTCTCTCTCTCTCTCTCCTCTTGAGGCTTTTCTTCTGCCTTGTTCAGTGATCTCTGTGTGTTTGCGTCGATCTCAACATCCGTCCTTGAATCTGGCACCACAGAAAGATGCATACAAACAAAAGTGCATGATCGAATCCGTACCCCAACCTCTTCATATCTCGGCCGTTTCTGTAGTTCCACGTATACAAATCTGTGGGTGCTCTGCATTCTCTGTCTTCCTTCGTCCGTTGTGGCAGTCCATTGACGTGTCAGACGCTTCCACTCTCCGTTGTTCTTTCTCTGGGTCGTCTGTCTTCCCGTATTTCTTTCCCTAATCTTTCACTCGCTCCCCGTCTGCAGCTACGAGCGCACCCTCCAGTCAGTATCTGACCTAGCCTCCCGCATGGATTCTCTCCAAGCACTCGTGGAGGTTCGTCTAGGCCTCCTCAGAGAGAGGGTCGCCGAGATGTCCGCACTCTTCAACGCTGCGAAGAGACTTCCTGCGCCTCAACCCCAACACAACTTCAACCCAGCCTCAACTAGAAGAACAGGGAAAGGCCGGGGCAGAGCAAACGAAGCGGATGAGAACATGTCCCGCCCTTCCTCTGGCGACCGTTCGGCCCGGTCCCACAGGTCCCACGGGGCAGGGCGTCCCCCCCCGGGTGTGGACTTGCACTGGCAGCTGCACATCTTTACTGGCCCTGTGGATGCCGGGTCGAAGCATCAGAGAGCGGATCCGGGAGGGGCGGGGGGAGAGGACTCCGACTCGGATAATGGTGACTTTGACGATGGCCGGAAGGACAGCACGCTGGCAGGAAATGAGGACGGGGAGGAAGGGGGTGAAAACAATGAGAAAGGAAAGGAGAAAGAGAAGGAGAAGATGAGAGAGGTGTGGCCTTCCCGAGGCCTCTACCACCCTTCTAGAAGGGTCCTCCTGGGAAAAGCAACAACAGCAGAGACGGGAGCACCTATCCTTGCGGGAATTCTTCCCAGATTCGTCAACGGTCTGCCTCTTCGAGATCTCATGAGTAAAGGCACGCTTCTGGTAAGTAACTTCTTTCTGATTGTTTACAGATTCAACAGGAAAGGAGAAGGGAGGGTGCAAAAGCGCAAAAGGAAAGGAATGTCAGAAAAGTTGGTAGCATCGATTCTACTTTCGATTCTGCTGTCCCCGAAAAAAAAAAGAAGAAGAAAACCAGTTCCTCAGGGACATCCTTTCTCTGTGGTCTGTCCGTCCATTTGACAGTCCATAGGTCTCTCTTTCTTCCTTCCTTCTTCGTTCCTTCTTTCTGTAAAAATTTTCTTCATTTCTCCTGTTGCCAATCTTTTGTGTGTTTCCCACCCTCGTTGCTGCTTTGTTGCCTGCCTTCAGGGACTTGAAGCTGCGTGTGCTCGGTCCGCGTTGGCGTCTTCCGAAATGGACGTGCGTCGCAAGGCGGACGGCCTGGCGTTTGCAGATTTGATTTTTATGGAAATTTCCACTCTCAGCAACACAAAGGACAACGCACTGATGCAGAAAGCACTCACCCTCTGGAAAGCCTGGGTGAATAAACATGTGGTGATTCCACCCAAGAGACAGCTGTACTGCAACGGTGACCCCGTCCGACCCTCCGACCGCCAGGTTTTCTTCCACTGCGTGCGATCTGCACTCGCCGCCCTGTATGAATTGTACCCTGGAGTGATTGTTGCTGCCACCAAACCCAGCAGCGCCGCCTTCATTGCCGACGAAGAGTCCATGAAGGTCAACACATTCACTTCCAACTTTTCGCCCCCCCGCCCTACCAGCCTCGGGGGAGCGGGTGCAGAGCCGCCCCAGTCCCCTCAGACTGCTCAGAAGACAGCGCCCCCCCAGAAAACTGCTCCAGCCCCGCCCCCAGAGGAAACAGATGCATCCGCTCCGAAACCAGAGAACGAGTCAGCTTCCCCCAAAGAGCCGAGAGAGACGCCCGAGGAAGCCGACGGAGACGAATCTGATGCCGATGGTGGCAGTGAAGAAGGCGGAGAGGATGGAAGGAAAGAGGCAGATGATGAGACAAAGGAGAAGGAAAAGGAGGAAAAAGAGAAGGAGTTGGCTGCAGCTTTCGGGTTCGCACCAGCCCCCGACCCCTCCGGTGATGCTGCGACTACTCCTGCCGCAGACGCGGAGGGCATCCAGAAAAATGCACCGGACGGGGGCGAAGCTCAGGAAGGGGGAGGTGCACAAACAGAAGAGGCAGACGGAGACGGAGAGGAGGAGGATGACGAGGGAGATGAGGATGAGGATGACGAAGAGGACGAGGGAAAAGTCGCAAACGGGGATCTGTCGGGAAAGAATGGAGACAGAGACGGAGAAAGGCATGCCTCCGAGCGTGCAAAAGATTCAGATCAAGCAAAGAACGCGATGACTAATGATCAGACAGATGCCGGTTCTCGTCTTCGTCAGCTAGCGTTGCTCCGAATGGAAGAGGAGAGGAGGCTTGCTGAAGAGGCTCAGCGTGAGGCTGACCTAAGAGGGGAGAGACTGGGCGGTCACGACGGGGCTGCGACAAATTGGGCAAAAGTGTGGGAAGAGGAAAATGCAGCCAATGAGCAGTCAGAGGAGGCAAGAGATTTGGAAATCCGGGCACGTTTTCTCACCGCCTGGTGGGCAAAGGACGCTGCCCACCGAGAAAAGTTTGAGGACGCATCTGAGACGCGTCCCCTGTCTCAATTGCAACTTGAGAAGGCGAAGATGAAGAAATGAGACATACCACAAAAGTGTAGACCAAACAGAAGAGAAAGTTATTTTATTCATTAATTGAAACAATTGGATTATTATGAAAAGCCATCAATCACCATGCAGCCTGATCACTAGCCTAGTCACTAGCAATTGGTACTAGATTAATTAATATAAGTTGGGGGGACAGAGATGGCAGCATAGCATGGACGAGACGAGAACAATCGAGGCTATCATGAGGCAGGAAACAACTCCCAGGGAGGCGAGGGAGGAAGTTCTCTCCTTCCTCAGGGACTGCTCAGTCGAGGGGGATTTGGATTCCCTAGGCCTGACCGAGCTGATCTACGCGATGGTGGTGGCGAGGCAGCGTCTACATGGACTCTTTGCTGAGAGGGGGGAGGGGCAGGGCGAGGGGGACAGACATGGTTGACTAGGACCTGTGACGGACTGTTCTTCTGGTCAGTGCATATTTGATATGGCCTTTGATTTTTCTTTCTTTTCATTTATGGTAGACCAAATGAGGGATGAGCTGGCAGGGTTGAATGACTGTCTTGATACTGATCTGAGGGATTATGGGGGCTTTGGCAGAGAGAGCGTGAGGCAAAGGATCAAGGCGGAGTTAGACTGTCTTACACTTAAGCTTGTTGGGTGCAGGATGCTTATTGCACTACTTGATGTGCATGGGGGGGAACCATGTCTGGTCTGTGCACAGAGAGTGGAAACATGCAAATGCGCGTTGACAGTTGTCTTGGTTGCTAAGCCTTCCCATCCTCCTTCATACACTTTGAAGGTGATACCGGCTTCTCCTGATGATCGACGTAAGGCGTGGTCATACAGTCGGACCTTGTTTAAGAAAGGATGTCGATAAAAGATCATGAGGAGATTGATCCTGTTTCATTCTATCGCTGCTTCTGTCTGGCTTGAGTTGGGGAATAGTGCATACAGTAAATATTTGAGGGAGGTGAGGAGTGTGTGTAGAGAAACAGGTGGGCATGCTGGGTGATGGGACAGGAGAGTGGTTTACATGGTTTGGTCCCAATGGAAGAGAGGCCTATACCTCGGGAGTACAGTGGGAATGGCGCTTGATCGCATCATGCAGCACTTCTATGTGGCTTTACGATCACGGAGGGGGGGTCGGGCAGCGAATAAATTTGGGCGGGGGTATGCACATCGTTTTTACTTAGTGCTGTCTAGTGATGCTTCTCGTCATGCTCTCTTTGTTGTATTGCCTCTGGCATGGGTAGATAGTGGACAAATGAGTCTTCGTATGATGGAATTGCTTTGTATTAGAGCGTATCAACCGACGTGGAATACTGTGGGTGTCTCGAGGAAGGAAAGGAATGACCCTTCAATTGAACTGAAACCAGAACGCTCCCGTCTGTCTGCCCGTGTATGCAGAAGAGGTTCAGGTTACACTCAGCTGAGACATAAGCTTCGCTCCTCTCTGTGCATGACGAAGGAGTCGGGGGAACTTGAGAGGGGAGGTATTTTCCTCTCTCGTGACGAATTTATGCAGAGGGTGAGTAGGAAAAGGGGGGATGAGTCTGGGGATGCATGTGTTTCTCTTTTTCGTGACAGACTTCTTGTGATGTTTTTCAAGAAGGTGCTTCCTGATAGGTCGATCAGATCTGTCAATGCCAGTAAGGATGATATCAAAGCATGTGTGAGGAGGGTTCCAAGAAGGGGAATTCTTGCTACAGGCAGACAGACATTCGACATGAACGTTAAACATCTGTATGAACTGAATGGATGGTCAATGATGGAGATACTGAAAGGGAAGTCGATTTCTATTCGCCTTCCGCTTGCTGACTACCCAAAGTTCAGGGTTTTTTACTTTCGTCAGTTTGAATTAATTAGAAAGGAAGTTGCTCCGCAGAGCTCAGTTCATCTGAGACTCCTGCCATCAAAACTCAAGAACTTGAAACAGATGCTCGATAATACATACAAGGTTTGTTTTAATGCTCCTTCTGAATTGCATGGTAACTCGCATGATGATTGCCCTTGCATTTGAATCGCTCGACTTCTCGATTTGCCCCTTCTGGAGGGACATGCATGTGCACTTCTTTCTTCTTCTCCATCTCTCCGTTTGCTTTTCTTTCTCCCTTTGAATTTCTTGTCCTCATGTAAATTATGGCCGAACAGTGGATCGTGGGCAACGGTTAAGAAAGGGATTGACTTTTTTGTTTCTTCTCTTGTCTCCCCAAGGAGTTGTGGGAGGGGACGTCTCGGCTCTGCCCGGTATGGTCAGGGGAGGGGGGGTGATGGAAGTATGTCTGCGGCGGTTATAGCAGACCTAAGGGAGAGGTGGGTCACTACTCTTTTATGTGCTCCGTGCTCTGAGGAGGGGGCCTCCTCTTCCGAAGAAGGCTAGGATGGTGAAAAGGTTGTTAGATGTGTTGGCTGTTGTTCCGGTGGATAAGGCTCGAGGTGATCTAGCCTTTCTATGTGCATGGAAGTACAGTCAAGCTGTAAGAGCGGCTTTCATAGATAACCGATCGTATGCTGTCTTGCGACAGGCGGACCTTGATTGTGCTGTTAATGATCTGGCGAGTGGCATCATAGACCAGTCTGCTGCCCTGAAGTCTTTTCTTTTACGTTTTGGTTCCCTGAATAGAAGGAAGCATCGTTTTGGGACTGGTTTTCTATGGGCAAAAAAGAAATCTTGGGGGGACGATGGTCGGTTGCCCGCGGGCTGGTTGTTTATCAAATACCGCCCGCTCGTCTTGTATGCCTTGCATGGACGTAAGTCCCTCTTTTTCTTTGCATGTAAATGTTTAAATGGCCTGCTTCGTTACTTCGGCCCTCACTGTGACTTAAACTCGACTTTTTCTTTTCAGGAATGTGTGCCTGTATTCAACGCTGGGTATGGACGTTCCGCTGATCGGTCCGAACAGCTTTCGCTAAAGCCTGACTGGCCTGTCGGTCACATTAAGATGGTTGTTGATGATATCAAGGCTTTTTTCCCCTCCTTCCCACATGATGCCTTTCTATTGTCACTTAGAAAGTTCGTCGCGAGGGTGAAGGCAGAATCTCGACACAGATATATCGTTCTGCCGAAGTTCCGTCCCTTCTGTAAGAAGGAGGCTGGGGGGGCATGTAGAGAGGCATGGGTGTCACGCAGACAATATATGAAGCCTGCTGCCTTCTTGTCCTCTCACAACAGATTCGCAGATGCCATCTCATGCCCTATTGATGTCCTACCGGAGATCGTTGACCTTGACTTTTGTACTAATCTGATTCCTGTTCATGGACGACTGATTTGATAGAAGGAAGGCTTCCCTCAGGGGAGCCCATGCTCTCCTGGGAGGGCAAGATTCTTTGCAGCCTGGCAAGAGTTTTCAGTTGCTGACTCTTTCTGTGTTTCATCTTGGGAAGACAAGTCATGGTTTGGTGCACGATATATGGATGACCGCTCTCTTTTTATTCGTTTTCCTGGCTGTGCTTCTTCTGATGTAATGAGTCTTCAGGATGAGAGTCCTCCTGCGTTACTTTTACAGGAAGATCTTTACAGTCCTGAATGTGTCTTAGAAAGGCAGGAAGGCTCCACGGTGCTGGGGCTTCGGATTTTCTTTCTCCAACAGACACCCTCTGTTTTGCTTTTTGCGGCTGCAAACCCTAATCGGGATGCTCTCGTCGAATGGTATCATAACCTATGTGCTTTTTCCTTTTCGTGCCTCAATGATTTCGATAATGCTCTTCCATTCCCTTCTTTCCCTACCCTAAAGAGAGTTAGATTCATCCATGGTTTCTCTTGCATTCCTCGGTTGCAGGGAATGATCGGACAGATGAGTTCGAATGTATTGCGTTCCTTGCTTTCCTGTAATGCCCCTGCTCGTGTTCTTGTTGATGAACTGACTTTTCTTTTTCTTGAATGCTTTCTTCTTCGTTGGCCTTTTCGTTTTCTCATGAAGGTTTTTTCTGATGTCATTGCTCGTTCGAGGAGTCCTTCGTTGATCGCATTATGGAATGAAAGGACTTTCTTTCTTTTTACTGTTCTTGGTTGATTTTGTTACATTCCCTCCTTTGATAACTGATCTTCTTATGTTCTTTCCTGCTTATACAATTGAGTGCACTATTCACCTGCTGGAAGCGATAGACAAAAGACAGCAGCAAAGAGGAAAGGGGGGTTGCGCGCGTCGGTTCTCATGCCTTGTCCTGTGCTTCTCGATTGATCAAATGTTGCATTCTTGGAGTCAGTCCGTCTGATATTGCATGCATGGTTCTGGTGTGTCAGCACCATTGTATATGCAATCAGACCCGTAACTTCTCGCGAATGATGCACGCGTAGAAGGTGCATACATTAATTATTCACCTTTTTTTTTCGGCGTCCCCACCCGGATCGCAAAAAAGTGGAATTTTTTGCATGCACTCTTTTTGCTCGATTATTTGACTTACCCAGAAGTGAGAGCATGCCGTCATATTGACCAATCTTGGAGATGGTGATTTCGGTAGAGTCCACTGTCGGTCCCTTAGCAAACAGTACGTGCATAGCAGGACCGTCTCGGCTGTTGGAAGAGAACTAATCATACTAGAACATTCTTATAAGATTTAGCTAGTCGAGATACAGGCGCTGAACTCCGCTAGAAACAGAGTACTACAATTAAGCTAGAGAGAACCCCTAGGAGAATCCAAGTCCTAGAGCATGCACTGGCATGTTGATCGCGATTTTAGAATTAAGCCTGACAGAAGGTATAAAAAGTTAATTCTGAAGTATATTGATACACAATATTTATTAACTAAAATACTAAAGATACCAGATTGTCAAGTCTATCTCTATTACTATTTCATCATTTCTAGGTATATCACAGCAAAAAAAAATTAAAAAAAAAGTAAGCGAGAATTGGCTTTAATTTTTTTTTTTTTTTCTTGCAACACCTAAGTAGTGCACCTAAGTTACTCTGGGAACTTATCCAACATCGTCAAAAAAAAAAAGCGAGAATTGACTTTATTTTTTTTTATTTTTTTGCTGTGATATGCCTAGCATCATTTTAATATTCTCACTACTAAGTGTTCTCAATTTCTATCAGTCAACATCTGGCCTTATAGCTATTTCAATGATAATCTCACTGATATGCTAACTGATTTTATATAACAGGACACATACTATATATAGCGATATATAGCGGTTAATTCTTGATGATTTTTCTAGCGATTTTTAAAAAAAGAAAGCCAAAGAGGATGCCAGTGATTCTGGCAATGAACTTTCGTCGACACTGTTCCGATGAACAATGTCTAGAACAATGTTTTTTAGTAATGCATTGACTGTTCCTATAGTTTTAGTTCTAAGTTCCAACTATGTCTGGAATTAAGGCCGCTTGTAGGATGAAATAAATCATTCAAGTCAACGAATCTAGCAACGAATCAAACATAATAATACAGAACAGGGGTTCAACAGGGGTATTACTGTATTTAGAGCTAATGTTATATCTAGTGTTATGTCTGTTGTCATTGTCTGAATTGTTGAAATTGACTTCGAATTAGGTAACTTTAGGTTGACTTTATACGATTCTTAGCTAGCATATAGTCACGGTTCTTTCTGCAAAACTGTTCGCGATACATCTACGGGAGATCCATCACGGTCTGCCGTCTCCGGCAGCTTGTAAAGCGCGATAGAAAGCGAATTATTACAGGAATCATACTACAGAGGAATGTGAGGCAGTCTCCGTAGAGACACGACGAGGTAATGAGCCTGTACCCCTTTCACCCCAATTTTCTTCGACAAAATCGTTCTCCTTCAAGGCTCCCGCATCTGCAGCCGGACTTCCCGAAGGCCGACAACCCTCCTCTCCACCACAAAGCAACGTTCGCTCCTTGAATACCTCAATGCCGCTCTGCGTCTGTTCCTCGGCACTGCTTGACGCTGGTTGATGCTCCTGTGGACGCCTGAAGGCAGACTCGGTCTCCTCCACAGAGGGAGGCGCGTCGGACTCCACCACGACGTTGAAAGAATCGAATGCTTCCACCTCACCAGAGGCCGGGGCCCTCCCTCCCTCTACATCTTCTCCTTCGCTCCCCTCCGCCACTTTCGCAGACGGGTCAAGAGAGGGTGGCACTTTTGCAGGAACACACCAAATCTTGACTGCGAAGAGAAGCAACACTGAGAGAAAGATCAGACAACTGCCAACAATGCTCCCGAGACCCACCGATGTCCCCAAGACAAGCACCTGCATGCATGCATCCATTCATTCATGCATTCGGACATTTGTCCGTCTATTGGTTCGTTCATTCACTCACTCAAGGGGTCATTCAGTCAGTCGATCGGTCAGTCACGATCCGTCTTGGAAGAGGGAAGAAAAAAGGAGAGCGGAAAAAAACAAAGCAAGAAAGGGAAGGCAAGCAAACCAAGGAAGGGAGCGACTCGAGAAAGTGAAGACGGAATGAAACGAAGGAGGCGGAATCAAAGAAGAAAGAAGGATGGTGGGAGAAAATGACGAGTAAACGCACAGGAAGACATGAAACACGCAAACCATCAGGGCCCCCTCCCCCTCTCTCACATACAGAGAGGGAGAGGCAGAGGGAAAGGAGAGAAGGAGGAAGGGAGAAAGAAAGCGAGAGGGAGCGAGAGGAGGAAATAAAGAGGGGAACACGCACATACACAGAGAGAGGCGGGGGGAGGGAGGGAATTGTTAGAGACACGTCAACACATAAAGGCAGTATCGACAAAGATTCACATTACAAGTACGCATGTGCACGTACATGAGAGGCGGGAGGGGAGCAGGCGGGTGGGCAAGAGAGGGAAAAAAGAGGTTAGAACGCAGCAAAGGGGGTACCAGGGGAGAGGGAAAGAAAGCTCCGGGACTCCATCACGGAAGAGTGATCTTTGCCCCCTGAGATCTTTCTTTCTCTGGGCGGGGATGAATGATCGGAGGACAACAAACGTCGGCAACGCAGAAGGCAGGGAGAACGCCAAAGAAACTGACAGCTAGAGACTGACGGACCTGTAGGATGAAGGCAAACACCGTGTCCAGGCTTGAAACAAAGGTTGCTGGACCTGTCAACTCCAGTTGCACGCTCAGAGTGGCCAGAAGATGCGTTGCCGAGCTTGCCAGACCTGTGAGAATCGCGCCCCCCCATCCCCAGAAAAAGGGAATGCGAGACAAATCTTCGAGTGACGGTCTCTGCCTCTCCCATCCAAGTAGCAAAACTAATGAGAGAACTAGAGTGCAAGCGCTCATCGAAAACACAGAGGTGGCCGAAGACACCTGTCGAATCTTCCTGACGATCACAATCCCAGCGGCTGCACAGAGGGAAGCAATTAGGACAATCGAGACCCCCACTGGACGACTCACTAACGCAACGTCACCACTTTCGAGGGGAGACGGAGGAAGACCCAATGGGTCAAGAACCGGGGCGAGAAAGGGCGGCCGAGCTATGATCAGCACCCCGACAGCTGCTGAGACTCCAGCGACCCAGTTCAACCAGTGAAATTTTTCCCGGAGCCACAGCCAAGCCAAAACTGCGGCAATGAGTGGGACTGTGCTGTAGAGAGCAGATGCGTCCCCGAGAGGCAGTTGTGTGAGTCCCAAAAAAAACGCCATCGAAGCACACCCCGACAATAGTCCCCTCAACAAGATCCATCCACGAAGAGAGGGAGGCCCCAGAAATCCTCCCTCCTGTTCGAGCTTTGCGTTCTCGGCCGCTTTTTCTTTCCTTTGTCGGAGCATCCGAGGGCCAAAGTATACCAGAAGGGTGATCAGACCCTGGATAACAAAACGAACACACAAAAGGAGAAGCACGCTCTTCATGTAAGGCATCGTTATCTTAACCAGCAGTGACATTAGCGAAAAGCAGAGGGCAGCCAGAGCTGCCACAAGAAGCCCAGCGCTTGACCGAAGGACTTCAACCCATCTTGCAGTCCTTTTCTTTCCCAAGATTCCCTCTTTGTCGCTGTCTCCCTCCGAGACTTTGGAGCCTGCAGAGGCCCTTCCCTCCTCCAGGCAGTGGGATGATACTTGCTTCATGGGCGACATCTTGCAACACGCCACACAAAGAACTTTCACACAAAGGGTGTGGTAGTACAAGTCTCTGGCCATGGATCGAGAGCGAGAGAGAGAGAGAGAGACAGACAGACAGGGAGAGAGCCCGAGAGGGAGATGCAATGACAATGTGATGCATCCTTCGGATCGATGCATGTGCATGTTGCAAACAATTGCATGGCAAGCTCGCCATATGCTCGCCATGCCTCGCCGACCGCGTTTCCAGGGCCACCGACCATGCATCTGACTCGCAGACAGGCAGTGTGTGTGTGGAGGGGTGTTGCAGGCCCCTAGAGACGATGGTGACTGGGCTTTAGGCCCCTATAGGCAGGCCTAGCATATGCTAGCATATGCATTTAACAAAAATGACCACAGAAAAACTGGCTATAAATCCGCTCCCATTGCCCCCTCCCTGACCCCCCCATATGTGAAATGCTTCCAAGGAGTAGTACTAGAGTACGAAAAAACATGTCGTGGTCGTGGCACCATCCTCAAAAACATCCAAAAGTTTATGCAATCTGTAATAGGTATGCAGGGCTCATGCTAACGGGGCTCATAAGTTAGCAAGAAGGTCTGTTAAGCTAGACATTCGTTCGTATTCCCTCTCGTACCCTTGCGTTAACTCTATGGACCTCCCTGAAGCTAAGTTCTACTTGAAAGTTGAAGCCGCATTTTGGGATAAGCTTAAAAGCCCGCATCGCAGACGCGGATTGTTTATGGTATCTTAAAAGCCCAAGCTATACATTTGGGCGGTGTCTTGATCATCACTGCCGCATATGCAAATAGGCTTTTGAAAAAATGCCGCGGATATAGATCATCTTGATTATATTTTTTCAAGTCGTACTTAGGTTCAGGGAGGTTACTCTATGTCTGTTAGATATCTGTTAGTCTGATTCTATGCTCGTATGCAACACAAACGCAACTGTTGATTCATGTGACTAAATGGCAGGCGACGACGCGCGTTTTCACTTTCATCACGGCCCCGGAAAGACATACACGCGGGCTGGCTCATTCATAGTCAATGCAGGAGGGCGGGGCGCTCACTCACACTCACGTCACGACCAGCATACACATCACACAATCAATCAATTACAATCAATCAATCAATCATGAAATATTAAAATTTAATTAGCCTACATCTTACATAGTATTTTGATTTGAATATTTGACTTAGACACTACCTATACAATGTAGTATACAGTTGATATAGGTAGAGATTAGTAGAGATCGGTCAAAGTTGACAAGGTCGGAACTAGCTCCAACCTAGGCTCCAACTGCTCAGCCAACTTTTCTTTAAGACTGAGTAATGAGAGGAAGGAGGCGGAGGGAGGAAGGAGGGAAGGGGAACTAGGAAGGGAAGCCAGGAAGGAGGGAAGAGAGGAGGGAGGAGGACGATAGGAGGACGAAGAAGGGAACGCAGGAAGGAGGGAAGAGACGAGGGAGGAGGAAAAGGAGGATGAGGAGGAGGAGGCAGGAAGGAGGGAAGGAGGAGGGAGGAGGAAGGGAAGGCTGGAAGGCGTAGAGGAATCACATGAACTAACGAAGGAAGGAAGGAAGGAAGGAAGGGAGGAAGGAAGGAAGGAAGGAAGGAAGGAAAGAGGAAAGAGGAAAGATGTCTGTTCAATATTCAAGTATGCCTCCTCTTCATGTATCAGGCTTACCCTTTATCAGAAAGCCAGTCAGAGGGACAGTTCCACAAGTGCTTATCAGCTTTCTACACTGAGTTTTCTTCCACATCACCTTCGATGTAGACGCACATCATCGTCCTGGCGTTCCCACACACCCGATGACGAATCGGAAAAAGCATACCATCATGATTCACATGAAAACAATGGAGCAAAGTCTTTCTGCAACTTATCTCAAGAAGGCTGTGCTATTTGCTCAGCGAGGGCCGGGGCCCTCTCATCATGCGGGACCGCTCCACAGGGCTTCTGCAGGTACCAGGCTGAGCCTGCACTCCAGCCAGTAGGAGGCACCCGACTTCCAACAACGACGAGACCCGGCAGAATCTCCTCTGCAGACGCCTCTCCCCCCCCAAGCAGACTCCGCAGACGAGCGGCATCGCCGTCTCCCGCAGGCACCGGCTTCACTTCACGCACAAAATCGGACACATCACTACGGACAGCTTCCCAATCAAAATCGTCACCCCACAAAAAACCGCAAGGACTCAGAACCTCCCAAGCAGCTTCGAGCTCGAGCCGCGTCTCTCCCTTCTCATGGGCAGCGTCGAGGTAAACCATTTGGGGCAGCGAGCTAAGGCGGCGCGCTTCAAAAAGCTTCTTCAGGAGTTTCATGCCAACTAAACCTGTCATTTGAAGTGGAAGGATTTGGTCTCCTTGCTTTTTGTCCAAAATGTTCGCAAGGAAAGTCTCAAACACCCGCGGCCTTCCCAGGCCTCCGGTCAACAAGTGGGACGGACGGTCCCCCTCCACATTCCGCAACCAGTCGTTGACTCCCCCTGTTCCAGGGTCCACACACACTAACGACACGCCCCCCAGCCCTGTACGTTTCAGTTCCTGTGCAGCCTGGATCGCGCTCCCGCCTTTGAACGATCCGACTTCCAAGAGGAAGGAGACGGAGACGGAGGACGATACTTTTTCCAGCAAGAAAGAGAAGAGCTTGCTGTCGAAGTGGGTGAACTGGTAGGTGTGGTCTGGCCTCATTACAGGACGGGCGTCCAGCGGGTCTTGGCCGAGAAGGATTTCCCGGATAAGTTCTCGGTTCACCTCACCCACTTTCCTCGCATTCTTATCTCGGCTTGCCCGACCCGGAGACGGACGCTGAACACCTCGAAGTGCACTCAAAGTGACAAAAGACGACGGCTCAAGATCAGTGCTCAAACACAGCAAAAGCAAGTTCAAACACGTCCCCAAGACCAAAAAAGCAGCCACGAGGGCCATGAACTGGGCGGTTCTGCGCCCGAACATTGGGGAAGTCAGGGAGTGACTGAACACCCACAGTGACCAACTCTACACTTACGTGGTTTCGCGCAACAGACAGAACATATGAATCGACATTTCAGTGAATTCAGGATGCCACTGGAGGCTAGATCTCCAGGCGGAAAGCACTTCAGTATCGCTTTGGGGGACAGCATGGGGACAGCTGAGTCAGCTCAGCCAAGAGCATGGTGCCCTGACTATGTGACGGATCTGAGGCACTCCGTGCGAATGGCCCAGAAAGCGAAATTATATAATAAGTGCCCCTCAGCTACGCTTTCCGGGCCATAGTCGATCAAAAGATTGACAGCGCGCCTCCAACACGTCTCGCCGATCTCTTTTCGCTCAAGACACAGCCTTTGAAAGTGCCCCAGAAGGACCACAGCACGAATGTATCAGTGCCGTTGAGCAGTCGTTTCCTTTCAAGAACGCCAGGGCTTCAGGTTTCATTACCTCTTCTTCCCTCTTTCAGTGCAACCCGTCTCCTGAAGACGTCTCCAAACAAGGATGTCGAGCACGGAGCCACCCAAGGGAGGGGCCATTCCTGCGTTTTGCGAGATGCAGAAGGAGATCCACTCGATCGTGCAGGGCCTAAGGGACTCTGGTGAGCCCAGCAGAGACCACGGGTACTTCCAAGACTTCTACAAGAAGTGGTCGAACGAGTACGACGACATGTACCGCCCCTTATACTCTGGTGGGAAGGCGAGCATGGCTAGCCGGGTCATGCGCTGTGCTGAGCAAATCAGGAGAGAGGAGGGCGTCGGGGAAGAGCGGATCATCAGGGTCCTCGACATCGGATGTCAGTCAAGCCGCCGATTCTTACTGTGAGCACTTAGTTAGTGGCAGTCCCCTGTAGGAGCGGAGGAGGAAAACGCTCAGTGAATTGGGTCCGAGGTGAAAGGAAAGAAAGAAGACATGACAGACTGCGTGCTGTCTCTTCACCTGACTTGCATGCATGCATCTGTTCATCTGCACGGGTGTGAGCTCCAGGATCACAGGACGGACAGAAAGAACAAAAGAAGGACATGCTGTGGCTCTCTAGGCATTACAGTCTTTAGAGCACTCTATACATACATGATCCTGGTATGCGGGGAGCGTACTTGCAGGCGGCACGGGGTTCCTCGGGGAAGCCGTGAATGAGGCCGGCGGTCGGACCCGGAACGTGCTGATGTACGGCTTGGATTACTCGCCGGAGATGCTTGAGAAGCTGAGGGAGAAGGGGGAGTACGCAGACGCCTGGGAGGGCGACGGGGCTGCAGAGCAGGTGGAAACGAAGGGGTTGAAGTTTGACATCGTCATTTCGAGTGGAGTGATTGGTGTGATGGGTTTGCCGTCGACGGTGCTGCCTAACTGGGGATCTGCGCTGACGGAGACGGGATTCATCGTGACGAACTTGAGAGACTTCCAGTGGGAGAGTGTGATTGCCGCGATGGAGGCGGGCGGGCAGTGGGAGATTCTGTCCAAAGAGATGGACGATCTTTTGGGCGCTACAAAGGCCTGTTTCGTGATTTTGAGGAAAAGGAAGACTGCGCAGCTGGAGGAAGCTTCTCCGGTGGACATCTCCGCTCAGAAGGAGGAGACTCCAGCTGCCGCGTAAGCACATCGAGTGCGTTACTCATGTTCATGGGGGGCGAATGTGAGTGCATGCGTTGCGCGTTTGTACATGTCAGCGGGTGAGTCATGAACAGGTAGACAGAGGAAGGCGCTTAATTCGTCTCTCAATGTTTCGGGCCGTCTCTTGGAAGAAACAACAGAGCGAAAGGGCTGGAAAGCATGCAGCAAGTCAGAGCGAAAAAGGTGAATACAAACGGAAAAAGGGGAATTCATGGAAGAACACTCAGCAGGGAGAAACAAGCGTTCACTTGCGAGCTGAGACACACACACACACACACACACACACACAGAGAGAGAGAGAGAGAGAGAGAGAGAGAAACAGACAGACAGACAGACAGACAGACAGAGAGAGAGAGAGAGAGAAAGAGAAAGAAAGATTGTTGTGGCCTAGTCCGTGGGGAGTGCTTATCAGATCTTTTTGGTCTGGAAAGGCGCCGGCTCCTGAAAAGGACCAACAGACAGCCAGTCTTTAAGGAGGCAGGGTGAAAGAAGGCAGTGCGAAGAAAGGGGTGGCTTCCAATCGTTCCTCGATCTGACCTACCTTCCTTCCTTGTTCTTCTGATCGATCCCTAGCCCTCTGTCTGAGAAGGTCATCCCGTTTTCCTCTTGTGTACTCTTGAGCCTGCATGTTTCGTTGGTTGCGCTTTGCAATATTGAGCTGCGTAAGCAAGGGGTATCGGGGGTCGATCGAGCTAGTGAGCGCTTCTCTGAGGTGTAACTAGCTTTTCAACGCTATAAGCTCTAGGCCTAGGCTGTGATAAGCTGTGAGACGTTTTTGTATGAACATGAACTGCGCTTCGCCATTGGGATAGGATGCTACCGTAAAGTCCCCCCTTGAACCTAGCCCAGGGGTAGTAGCGGCTAAGTAGCCCTGAACCTATGAAGATTTTGATCCATCAGCATAACTTTGTCGGTCCATTGATCGGTGCTTGGTAACTTTGTCTGTTAGGTTTGATCCGCAGCATATAACTTTTTTCCTCATGATGTCCAATCTATGTAACTTTGTCGGTTATTTGATTAAGGGCTCGATCGAGGGAAAAGTAGTGTTGGTAAATGCCGTAAGCGATAAATGCCATTGTCGACACTAAAGGTATAAGCGGCACTGATCAACAACGACATTTATGTTTCAATATAATGCCAACATATTTCATAGTTTGCTTAGAGTCTTAGACTAACGGCCCGACCTTCAACCTAAATCGATCAACCCGGCCTATATGACCTAGTATAGGACTTTCATAAATTTAACTAGAAATTTAAGAAGTGTGGAATTAACTGCTAAAAATGTCTTGACTGTAGACTGGAATCTACTGCATGATCATCAACTGACTAACTATAAGATCCGAGTTCAACAAGTGCATGATAATTTTTATCCATGTTGTTGGACTAGCTGTTGGAGTCCACAGTACACCAACCATGCATTCATTATCCCTTGTTCAAACTAAGTTACCTGCATGGACCAGATGGAGAGTGTCGGTATGCGTTTTATTATCATTGATGCATCACAGCCCTTTCTGGACTTCTGACTCGAAGTTCTGAGTCTAGAGAGGCCTATTTGGCCTGAGCTTTTTCAGATGTCAGACCTCAGTCTGGTCCTCAGAAGTCCGTTCTTTGGACTCCTTATGACTCTGGGAGTCGTTTTTTCTGCTTTAAAAAATATTTGGAACTAGGCTTAGAATAGTGAGATCGACAGTTGTAGTGATTGTCTGATTTTCATGATGATGATGATGATGATAAACTCCTCAATCGATCAATCATTCTTACTATAAGTGATATTCTATATGGAAAGACTCAATTAATCTATTAATATTTACTGCACAGTAGTAAAAATATCATTTTAACTACAAAATGCCGTTTCAAATGCCGATGTCGACACTAGAGGTGTTATAAATGTTGACATTCGACACTGACGGCATTTACCAACCCTAGGGAAAAGTACTTTGATAGCTTCAGGGGGGTATAAGATACGATGGCTGCCAGCTAGTTTAGTCAACCTCATCACATTCTAGATCACATCAAATGATTCACATCACATTTCTCTAGGTATTAAATTCTAGGTATTAAATTTTCTAAGTTAGTTTTTTAAACCAGTCGTTTTTTTTTGTTTAAATTATATGCAATTAACTTAATTCCTAATTTCCTAGGTTTTTTGCTAAAAATGTTCATACTGTTTCACAGATTTTTCCTAGGATTTTCCATATTTTGTTCAAACTTTGTTCAGCAATATGAATGAAGAATAAACAAAAACTTGATTTTCATTAGCATTAGGATTTATGTTCCGGCTAGTGTTCCGGGTTGCCCCGCGGTCCACTGCCGGGCCTCGACTTGCACCGTCGTTATGTCCAGGCTATTAAAAGCCTGTCATAGTACTATTAGCAATATAGTTTGCATATATCCTAGTTGCAGGTCACATGTGCTAACACACGTGAAGTCATCCATCATGTAGGCTGCAGCGTTTCATCATTGTTTTTCAAATGATCTCAGGCTGAAATCGTCTGAAATTATCGTTAACAAGCTGACTTATTGACTTCGGTCTCGACTTAGGTGGATCTACACCTTGTTCTACCTTGTTCCCGTAGTTCCTCCGTGGCTTTAATGGACCAACGGCTTGGAAGAATCCCAGGAAGATCCTCATGCAATGAACCCATTCCAAAAAGGTGCGTCTACATTCACATGTCAATGTGCAGCCTGAGCAGCGTATGTTCAGGCACGATTCATAACGATACGAGATGCATATGCTACCATGGGCTTTGAGGGGCTGGGGTGGGGCCATTGCGCCTCAAAAGCATTTAAATAAGTGGGCCTACCATTGATGTGTCGAACAGACTGAGAACATGCGTTCTAATCAGATTTTCTACTAACGCATGCGCATTTGTTCAAACAGTGATCCACCCCGTGCTTTTGCCTGCCTGCTGCACGAAGATCTCGGCGCAGAAGCGGATCACGACTTTTCCATTTCTTCTCAAACAGGTACCTGCAATGCAGTCCTTACCCCACCTCTCTGTACCTCCGTCTACTTTCCCCCCTCTCCCCGTTCATTCCCCAATAGGAGCAGATGCGGAATCCTCACCATTTCCTTCCCTGTCTCCCCCCCCACCCTCCCTCTGAGGTTCCGTCTGGGTTTGAGGAGGAGAAGGAGAAGATGCAGAAGAAGAGGAACCCCCCTCCCCTACAGTGCCACCCCCCTCTCCCTGTTGTTGCTGGACACGGCCGACCCCTTCTTCCTCCCCCCCTCCTCCTTGATTGGCCTCAGACGTCCCCCCAGTCTGTAGACCTCCTTCTGCTTCTCCCTCTTCATCTTCTTCCCCCACCTGACTGCGGGCCCTTTCTGCCTCTGCCCCCTTCTCCTTTTGCCGTCTCGCCCTGTCCTTCTCAGCTTTCCTCTTGCGCAACCTGATGCATGACGTGAGGAGCGCAACACAGAAGGCAAAGAGGCAGAATTACAGCACAAATTCAGAAGAACCTGCCCCCAGACCGCACGCATTCCAAAACAAACACACCGACCGAGCAAGCAATCAACAGGCAGATAGACGAGAAGCCAAGGGAAGCAGGAGAAGGAAGCAAAAGAAGGAATGAAAAACAATCGGCACACCGACGCAGTTCAGGGTACCCCCACGAATGGGAGAAAAGAAGCGAAAGCTGCATTCATTTTCATTTTTTTTCATTTGCAACCATTCCCATCCCCCTTCTGTCGCCCCCCTCACTGACCCTTCAATCCTCTGGCGCACCAGTCGCGCTTTCTCCTCTGCCTGGGCTTTCTCCTTCTCTGCAGTTTGACGCTCACGCTGCGCGCACAGACAGACAGACAGAAACACAAATAAAGGTTTCCTTCCATACAGGCAGCTTGAAATACAACGTCTCTGCTCTGGTGTCCTGTTCGATCCTTCCTGTCTTTCTCCGATGCCAGTCGAGAAAGAAAGAGGCAGAAAAGAGAAGGGGGCTGAAAGAAATGCATAACAAGTTTTCGCACCACCAATGTCTCCGTTTGTCTCTCTTCTGTCACTCCCCAGCTCTTCCTCAGCGTCCCTTCTCAGGTTCTCTCTCGCGGACTGACCGTGTGTTTCTCGCACTGCTCCTGCAATATCTTTGTCATCTTTTCCCTTTTTTCGGTGATCTTGTCGTTTGACTGCTGTTCCGTGGTATACTTGACTTTTTGCTTTGCCATGGCTTCCCTCCGGTCTTCGTCGACGCGGTTCTCTTGCTGCATCCATCCATCCATCCATCCATCCACCCACCCATCCATCCATCCATCCATACGTTTATTGACTTATCAATTCCTCCCTCCCTCTATCCATCCATTCATTCGTCAGGCATGCAATTGTTTGCCACTAGGAGCAGACTGGCAGACAGAGATGGACAGACAGACGAGGCTGACGGATAACGAAAAAAACAACTCCTCCATCGAGCGTGCCAGTATGCATGCAGATGAAAAGAACAGGAAGGAATGCACTGCATGGCCCACCACCGTCCAAACTCTTCCACAAATAATTATGCAAGTGTATCCTAATCCCGTCTGAAATAGCACGTCATGCCGTCCGAGCTAAATCTGAGGAGCGAACCGCCCGGAAAGCGAAAATGGAGACCGATGTTTTGTTTCAGTGCCAACCACTATCGCTTTCTGGGGCCCGCGCAAACCGCGTTAACTGACTTGTACCAAAGAAAAGGTACCTTCCCACCTCGACCAGAAAGACAACGACCAGATTGCCCAACTGGGAGAGTGGAGAGAGAAGGCACACATAAATCCAATCAGGCACAGAGGGGCCTTCACGAAGGACCATCTGACTGACTGACCATTTCAGACTTTGATCTCAAATCCGCAATCTGCCTCTCGACGTCCGCATTCCATGTCTCGTCACCCGACTTTGCCGATTTTCGAAGATTCTCCGCCCTTTTGAGAAGATCTTTCAGCTCTGTTTGATTGCTCATCCGATCTATGTTGGTGCTCCTCCATTCTGCGTACAACAAAAGAGAAGAAGAAGAGAAAACATACGATTACCCAGACGCTGCTTCCATGATTCCATTTGACAGAACTTCATGCAAGCAGGTGCACGGGCCAAGACTGTCTCGCAGTAAAGCTTCGAGCCTCGTGTCTTTTTGACGGGAGAAAACGAGAGCAATGAGAAGGGAAAGGTGAAGAGAAAGAGAACGACACATAAAACGACAGTGACCCTTTTCACGTGACACTCAAGTGAGCAAGAAAAGGATGTGTTTCTCCTTTGTATCAATCTGCTTTTGTCTCCTCTTGCTCAAGTAGACGATGATGCAAGACTACAGAAAGGCAGTCAGACAAAAACGAAAGCAAACAGAGATGAAGACAGAGGAATCTCAGAAGGAAAATGAAAGTCAGGAAGGAAAAGAGACAAACAAGGAGGAGAGACAAACAAGGAGGAGATTCAATCAAGGTGCAGTTCAACGCACCGGAAGACACAGGCAGGCACAGATGAAGAAAGTCGACTGCCACACAGACATACAGACGCACCCCGCATCACTACTGCGCTCCCTTCCCCCCCCCGATCCTCACCCAAAAAGCAGTCGTCAAGTCAGGGCAAGACAATGAGACTTCTCTCAGAGGCATGAGATCACGCAGGCGGACAGAGAGGAAGAAAGACAGTCAGTCCACAGTTGGAGGAGAGAGGGAGGGGAGAGAGCAAACTCACGGCTTTCCAGCGCGACCCTTGGACGTCTAAACTGCAGCGACTGCATTCCCTCATAGGCAAGAAGGCAAAGAAAGAAGTTTTTCTTCAGATACCGCAGTGCTTTCCTCTACCGATACACGCAAGGCGGGAACATGCAAAAGGAATGAATTGGAAGTGCTGCCATCCAGACAGACAAAAGCAAAACGAACAAGAAAGAGCCGCTTGTTAAGCCCTTCCAATTTCTTCAGACGGAAAACAGCACAACAGGCCGCTTTTCTCTGAAGAGCGAGTAAGTGCAATGAAATAGAACGGAAGAACACTTCCTCAAAAACTGCAGGGGCCCGGCTGGCTGGCTGACCCACCTTATTCAGGTGATCATGCGTGCACCCTCTGCACAGTAACAGGCCGTCGGTCTGCATCATTACACAGAAGGGGTACATGCACGGGCATGAAGAAAAGAAAGGAGTGGAGGAAGTAAGAAAAAGGGAAGGAGAGATGGGAGATACATAGAGAGATAGACGGGGGGGAGGATGACACATTCATCACAGAAATTCCCTCCCTGTTGCATTGTCTGGTTATCCATTTCTCCAGAGCAGGATATGCTCCATGAAGCAGACAGCGTGTGTGTGTGTGTGTGTGTGTGTGTGTGTGGAATTTGTTTCTTTCTTTCTTTCTTTCTTCTGACCGACAAACAAACCATCTCGCTGCCTTGCAACCGTCTCCTCATGTGGGAGGTCAGCTTCTTCTGTCTGCCTCCTCCGGCGAGGAACGAAGATGAGGAAGCTGAAGCGGAAGCCGACGCCGCGGCGGCGCCTGCCTTCTTGTCTCTTGCTGCTCTCGCTTCAGCCTTCCTGCGCTCTCTATCCCTCCTCAGGATGCTCTTCAGTTCCGAAGGATTCACGTCGAAAGCGCGATCGCGTGAGCACAAGTCGCAATGCTTCGGGTCGCCGCATCTGCACTCACTCACACATGTGCATTTGTTTCCATTCAAATCCCGGCAGTCACGGCAGAACCTCACAAGAATGTTACGCCTCTCTCGGCGAGGCCTCCGGAGGAAGGAAGAGCGAGAACATGTACATGCACGTGGACAAAAGCGAAGAGGCATGCAAATCAACGAACTCACAGATAGACAAGCAAATAGACAGGCAGACAAGCATGCTTTCCTCTATACGCTCAAAAGAAGTCGGCAGTGGCTCTTGGAGAAAGAGAGGGAGCAAACGGAGGGAGCAGCGTACATTTTCTGCATTTCGGCGCACTCAGCGCAAAATTTGGACTCGGAGTCGAACTTGCGAACGAGGTAGCAGGTGTTGCAGCTGCAGGGAGGTAGCCATAGGGAAACGCAGAGAGAGATAATGATATGAGAAATGAATAATTAAACGGAAAGCAAAGAGAGAGGAGACGCGGACCGATGGAGAAGCTCACAGAGAGTGGCAAAACACACACTTACAAGCTAACAACGACTTGCCAGTGCCTTCATTCGGATTCATGCATGCAGTCGCGCAAGCTAAAGTTAGTTTGCACGAGCGTCTGTCTGTCCATAGACGACCCGTGTGTCCGCAAGGGTGAGCATACCCACATGGCATCTTGCAAGGGAACAACCATGCGACTTCAGTCAATATGCTTGAAGAAAGGGGAGACTATGAATCTTCACGGCAGCACGAAATCTTGACGACTCCTGCTGTCCGGTATGACTTTGTGCACTGAAAGTTTCTGAAACCTTCCCTACCGATTCGGGATTTTGCGGAATTTGGCGACGTCGGAGAGGCAAGCAGGGCAGCAGGGCTTCTGCTTCAGAATACTACGAAGGTCCTGCAGGCGGACAGTAGGGGACACACACACACACACACACACACACACACACACGTACGTGCCCAGAGAGCAAGGCAAAAACATAAAAAGGGCTGCCTGGTATTGATCCTGAAGGTGTACACAGAGCAGAGAGAAGGGGCGTGCAGTGGTTTGAAACAAGAAAAGCAACTTGAGATCCAACGCATCGGCAGATTCGCACGAAGCCGCCATTCTCTTCCACACACAAGAAATTGTCGTCACGTATCTTTTCCGTTGCATTCATTGCCTGAATGACCCTCTGGACTGAAGAAGAGTAGTTCTGCGTGTCAGTTTAACCCCGAAAAGCCCATGCGACATGCATGCACAGAGGACCAAAAAAAGGAGACCGACAAAACGTCTCATTTGAACGTTCCCCCCACACACACTTCCCTTCCCAGAAGCGCAGAGAACCTGCCTGACCCCCCCGCGCTAACTTGAAAGAAAGGCACTAACTTACCGGGGGTTCCATCAACGGCAGCACCACGAAGTCCTGCAGGCAGAAGTAGCAGTTGTCACGTCTGATCCCACGCGCCGCGTCTCCTTCCTCCCCGTCTCCAGGGGACGCTCCCGGGAAGCCTCCTGGGCTTGCCTGAGGCCCCTGGGTGCGTGTGTCTCGCCCTCTTCTGCGGAGGTCCTGATAGCAGTCCACACACAGAGAGTCTCCCACCGTGCTCTCTTCGTCCCAGTCTCTGTCTTCCCGCTCCGTTCTGCATGGACGCTCTCAGGCAGGCACCACACAGTGAGAAAGGAAGATGCAGAAGCGAGGAAGTACGCCCGACCGACAAAATGAACGCAGCAAAAGACGGGTACGCAAAAGCAAATGAACAGGGTGGGAGGCACGATGACTGAAGGGCACGGAAAGAGACGCACGCGCTTTTTATTTATGCACACACAAAGTCCAGCAAATGTTCCACAAACAAAACTTTCTTTTAGACAGCTACCCCTCTCCCCTTCTGTGCGTTTTCCTTCCCGTCAACCTACCCGCCATCTTCAATCTGCCACGCATTTCTCGACGGCTGACTCCCGCAGTAGATGCACTTCCTCTCCTGCAAGCAGGAAGGCAGGCAGACAGACAGCAGGACAAAGGAAAATCAAAAGAGAGCAAAGATGAACATCACGGGATCCAAAGCGCCCTGCCTGCCTGCTTGTCTTTTTCTTTTGTTGAGGAGAGAACACCAACAGGAAGTCAGGAAAGCCAGAACGATGCAAGAAGACACACACCCAGACAAACAGAAGAGACTTCCACGAAAAAGAAAAGAAGCACGGGCGAGAGCACCCGAAGCTTGCTCTTTCGACGAATTCTCCCCTTGATTTGTCCCAAAACGCCCCCCGTATTCGCCCCTCCAGCACACTTATTCATTCTATGCGGGTAGCTCTCTTTTCTCTTTTCACGATGTTTCTCTTCCCTTTACTAAACTCGCCTGTTTGTTCTCGTAGACTTTATCGAGGGCGTTCTTCGCAGCTTCCAGGGCGGTGACTCTGCGAACAAAGACATGCAAAGGACAAAAAGAGGAACGTCTCAGTTCAGTGAAGGAAAAAAGCGACTGAAGAGCAATGTATTGTATGAGGAAAACGCTCTCTCCCCGTCTCTCTCTCTCTCTCTCTCTCTCTCTCTCTCGTGGGTGTGGGTGTGTGCGTGCGTGCAAGCGGCGATTAAGAGGAGGAAACGTGAGCATAGACAGTAAAGAAAAAAAAAAAAGTCAACGGAGGACGAAAGGATTCCTTCCAAGGCCTTTCATCTATGAAAGCGCTTCTCGATGGTCTATGGTCTGAGCTGAGGAAGAGATGAAGCGCAAAGGGAAAGGAAGGAGGCGGAACCAAAGAGTGAGACTAGCTCAGAGAATGAAACTTCCACACAAAAGAGGCCGCTGACAAAAAAAAAAAAAAAGAACGAAGGGTCTTCTCCCTCCTTCAGCCTCGTCAGGAATACACTCACTGACTGACCCCCTCACTTCGGTCACCTCCTCCAACGGATGCTGCACGTCCTCGAGGGCCTTCACGGGTTCCCTTTCCCCGTCCTCCCCCTCCTCCGCCCCCTCAGCGTTGTCGTCCCCAGCTGGAGGGGGATTGAGGACGGACCCCAGCAGCCTCGCCATCTTCTGGTCGATGGCTTCTTGGTCGAGCTGTGAGAGACGAGACGCAGACCTGCATGCAGGCATCAACAACAAGAGGCATGTCTTGCATTCACGTGGACATGTCTTCTTTTCTCTGCTGAAATCAGTCAGTGAATCCCACTTCACGGTTCCCTCCTTCTTTGACTGGACGAATGAGACATCGGACGCCCACCTCCAAAAGACGAAGAAAGAACAGCACACAAAAAAAGGAAGTGATTCCGGTTGTGCATCGACGCATGTGTGGTATTCATCTGGAGAAAGTTGGAAGTGACAGGAAGAAAGGAAATAAAGCAGAAACATAAATTGAGCCGCTCGGGGAAAGGCATCGGCATCTCAAAATTAAACGCCCATGAACGAACTGGAAACTTGTTGCATCACTTCAGGCAGACACAAGAAACAAGTAGAGAAAGACGGGACACATGCGCCCAAGCAGAGCCAAAGAAAGAAAGAGAGAGAGGCGGAGATCGAGGGAGTCTGCTTCAACAGAAAGATAGATTCAGAGAAAAAAAAAAAACGTACAAGAAGCCTCCCAAAGCTTGTGTTCGACGATCGGGTGTA
Source organism: Chromera velia (assembly GCA_018398765.1). Classification (NCBI taxonomy): domain Eukaryota; family Chromeraceae; genus Chromera; species Chromera velia. Next base: position 37,796 of record JAHBMJ010004137.1, on the reverse strand, counting down.
TGGAACTGTCTGTCCCTCCCCGGGCCTCCTCCTGCAACGTTGGAGGGCCGGTCGGAAGAGAGGTCCATGGCTGAGTCTCCATCCCCCCCGTCTCTGTCCATCTCCTTCTCCATCTCCCTGCCCCTCCCTTCGTCCTTCTCTCGGGGGGGGCGTTTGTCTACCGGGCCCTCCGTCATCTTCCATCTACAGGCAACCAGGCAGGCAGTCGGTGTGGGTAAATTGTGCCTGCAGGATCGTATCTGTGTGCAAGAATGCGCTCGGCTTGAAATCGTCCATGCGTACAGCTTGACCGACTCAGGCGCAAGCCATGCAGCAAGAAAAAAAGTTACAGAAGGATGCATGAAGGGAGGAAAGCAGGGAAGAGGGGGATCTACTCGAAACCAGATGCTGGAAGAAAAAACAAACGCTTCCGCGACATGAAAAGCGATTGATCGGTAGCACAGGGGCGGAGAGAGTGAAAAGAAAAAGAAGACAAGGAAGAGGAACCAGACAATGCAAACAAATAAACAAACAAGCAAAGACACAAAGAGAGAAAGGAAGAAAAAAGAAAGAAAGAAAGAAAGAAAAGAAAGAAAGGAAGGAAGGAAGGAAAGAAAGAAAAGAAAGAAAGAAAGAAAGAAAGAAAGAAAGAAAGGAAAAAGAAAGAAAGAGAGAAAGAAAGAAAGAAAGAAAGAAAGAAAGGAAGGAAGGAAGGAAGGAAGGAAAGGGGAAAAACAAAAGAAAGAAAAGAAAGAAAAAAAAAAAGAAAGAAAGAAAGAACGAGAGAAAGAAAGAAAGAAAGAAAGAAAGGAAAGAAAGAAAGAAAGAAAGAAAGAAAGCAAGAAAGAAAGAAAGAAAGAGATTTTTTTTTAAAAAAAGGAACCAACCTGCCGTCAAATGTCGCGACTCCGGGACTCGCCGCAGGGATTCCATTTCTGTGCCCGATCCCATTCGGCTTCAGGGGGCTTCTTTGGTCTCTGTCTCTGTCTCTTCGTCCGAATCGGTCCCTCTCCCCCTCTCTGCTGCCTCCCTCAAAACCTCTAAAACCTCTGGCATCTCTATCTCTGTCTCTCTCCCTGCTTCTATCCCTGGGGTCTCGTCGGCCTCTGCCCCAGCTTCGGCTTCTGCTTCTCTCTCTTCGCTTGGCGGATCCGTCTCTCTCCCGACTTCGGCTGCGCATCCTCCCCGCCCCCCCTCTGTCTCTCTCAGCCCCCCTCTCCCTCTCCCTGTCTCTGTCCCTCGGTCTAGCTCTTTCCATCTCTCCTCCCACTCTTCTGCTGTCTCTGTCCTCCCTCTCTCTCTCCCGATGACCCTCCCGAGGGGCAACCTGTCCCTGTCTGGCAGACCTCCCAGGCACCTCCACCCTCGTGCCCCCCTGCAGATCCCGATCACGGAATCCGCCGGGAACCGGGGAAGGGGAAGGCTCCCCACGACCACTTCCCCGATTTCCCCCCCCACCCGAACCCTCCAAAGGCGGATCAGGGTCCCAACGGCTCCTCTGTCTCTTCTTCTCAGAAGTGACCCCTGCCCCCGCAGCGTCTGTCGGGGAAGAAGAGGGGGGAAACGCTCCACTGAGTACACTCTGTTGGAGGAGCCCACCCGGATGGCCGCTGGGGGAGACTGAGGTCGCGGGAGGGGAGGGCGCAGTGCCGAACCCTGATGGCGCTTGGCTGTGGCTTGCTCGTGCAGAGAACCCACCTGCATGAGCGGCAGGCAAACATTAGCAGGGAGCCCGAAAAAAAAAATACTTAAAGGACTGAATGAAGACAGAGGAACACACACAGAAATAGGCAGGCGCAAACACACTGTAAACAGGGTCACACACACACACAAAAAGACCTCCAGCCTCCTGACAAAAAGACCTCCTGAATTATGGGTGAGCACAAAACGGTCAACTGACCTCCTCCCTTTGCAGGATTGGTTGGAGTCTCTTCAGCCCCTTCTGCCGAATCCCAACGCCCCCGTTTCCTTGCAGGACCCGGCACCCCAGGGGTCGGACCTGAAGCACCCTGCCCTCCTCCACCGGTCAGACTGAACCCCCCAGCACGCGGGAAAGGAGCAGGGCGAGAAGAGCCCACGTTGCCTACAGGTGCGCCGTTGTGACCTGTGCTCATTCCATCCGCCCCTGCACCCATCCCTGCAGCGCCTGAGGAGGACTGGGAAGCGGCTGTCCGAATCGCTATACTGGCAACAGCTGCTTTGACTTGATCGTGAACACTCTGAGGAGGTGGGGAGCCGGCGGGGGGAGACGGGGACGGGGCCCCGAATCCGACCCTTGGGGGGCCGGCAGGAGGCAGAGGGGTCTGAGATGGAGGCAGAGGAGGCGGTTCCTCCTCTGCGGGCGGCGCGGGTTCGGGTGGTGGCGGCGCGGCTGGTTCGGGGGGTTCCTGAGGTTCCTGAGGCTGTGCACCGAATGCTGAAGGAGGAGGCACTTGTCCTTGTCCTTGTTGGGGCATTTGCTGCTGCTGTTGCTGTTGAAAAGCCATCTGGGTGTAAAGGCTTTGAGGAGGCGCCTCCATCGGCCCAGGTCTCTGAGGAGCCTGTCCGTTGGGGGGAAAGAAAGGCCCTCCTCCTCCTTGAGGATGCGGGCCCCCTCCAGCAAAAGGAGGTCGCATAGCAGACGGCATCATCTGAGGGGGGAAATTGAATGGACGTGGACCCGGAAAGGGGCCTCCTGGCATGCCGAAGGGAGGAGCGCCGCCTGGTGGGAACCAATCTCCAGGCCCCCCTCCTCCTCCTCCTCCAGGGCCGGGGAGACGGGGTCCCGGACCCGGACCCCCCGGACCCCATGGGGGTCTTCCATGGAAGCCTCCGTTGGGCCCCTGCATTGACCCCGATCCGATAATTTGGGGGCCTGGGAATGAACCTCCCTGTGGTCCCCTTCTTTGTTGATCTCCTTGGTTTTGAGAGAAAGAAAGACCCTCTGCAGGACCCTTTTCCTCAACCTCCATGTCCATCTCCATGTCCCCCCCGTCATCAGCCTCACCGTCCGCCATCATCTTTTCAATGCTTTCTACTTCTTCTCAAGCCGATTTGGGTGACAATCAAAACAGCTCTCACCAGCCCTATTCGCAAGGGTGGAGCCAGTCTGTCAAAATCTGTATTTCGAGCAGGAGACAGGAACCTGACCAATTATTAGTAAAATCACTTCTGGTCACCTCAATGCGGTTTAGTGTCCTCATCGAATTATTCTGCAATGACAAGAGACTACCGACCCGCACAGCTGTCGTGGATTGTGCCTTGCAAAGTCGGCTGCGATGAGGTCAGGTAGCCTGCCAGGAAGGGAACAAATATTAATATAATATTTGATTGGAATTTAAAGAAGTCGATCAGTCGTAGACTCAGCTAGTGCCGCCATGCAATTTAAAGTGCCCCGGCCGGCACAGCGCGAGTTAAACGTGCGGCCATGCCATGCATGGCATGCCAGGGTCCATTTCATCCTCTAGCTGCATGCTGTAACTCGGAGACAGGCATGGATGGAGACGCGCGAAGACCCAGAAACTATCGATCGCTTTGGTTAAGTATGTTCACACGTTTCACGTATACATGGTGACACAGTCAAGTATCGGCAGTCTGCTGTCTTCTGTGGAACAATGAAGGCTGCACGAAAGTCTTGCTTCTGATTTACATAGTTGAGGGATTCTGTCTCTTCTATATCCTCCGTCTCGTCTGTCCTTCTGGTCCTTCCAACTCACGCGGCAGCGCTTTCACGCCTTCTTTCCTTGAGTCATTTTATTTTACCCCGAGAAACTCATTGTTCTACCAGACGATCTAACCATGGTGGAAGCCTCCGTGAAGATCGTCTTGCGGGATGGTGAGGAGAGTGTCTCTTGCCCCAGAAGGCTGCTGGTGAAGCACTCGGATTATTTCAAAGCGATGCTTGAGAGTGGACACTTCAGAGAAGGCAATGACTCTTCTGATGGGGCTGTAGTGACCATTTGGGAAGCATCGCTTCGTCCCGAGACCCTCGGGTGTCTCCCCGTGTTGCTGTCCGCCGCCGAGACTCCCACCTTCAGCAGGGACTACTTTGACCTCCTCTTCTCCTAGTTTCCCGAGGTAGACCATCCGAAGAGCGTGTACTCGCTGCTCAAAATGTGTGACTTCTTTCAGATTCAGAAACTCATGGACTTGATCCTTGAGAATTTGTATCGGCAGCGAGAGCGCTGGCCTCTCACTGTGGTCCCCTTTCTCGTCCAGCTGAAGCCGGACATTCTGGAATCCCCCCAATTCCCTTTCCAAGAAGTGGTGACAGCCACGCTACCCAAACTCAAACAAGATAGAGCTGAGGCCGTGTTGGAGACTTTCCCCCCAAGTTTTTGGTATGCCTCCTTCGTCGGCGTGACGACGCACTCTCTCAGAGTCGGCTCCGACTTCGGGAGATCAAGAACCAGTTTAGTGACAAAAAAAGGAGACTTAAAAAGCATGTCAAAGCACTTAAAAGGAAAATCAGACGGGCTGATAAATGGGCAGATGGGCTTGAAAAGACGACGAACTCCCTCAAGAGATCTCTTTCGGGCATATGCCGTGAGGGAGTAAGATGGACGCCTCCCAAATCGGATTTTGTAAGTCGGACAGCCCGCTGGCTGACTGGCACCTCGTGCTCAGAGCACCGGGACAAATGTGTATGTTGTCAATCGATTGGGGATTTTAAAATTCCGAAGCGTACGTGGGAGCCGGAAAGCAGCAGTTCGGATTCTGATTACAGTAATTAGAATTATTTGGAGCTTGACTATGTCATAGGAATCGAACACTTTATCGAACATTATTATACACTCACGCTCCAATGCCGCTCCAGGCTAAGCTAAATGGTAAACACCATGCAAACAAACAAATTTGAATAATATATCTGACTAGAATCTCTGATCTACTAATAGGGGCCACTATCTTAGCCCCTATTGATTGAATGACCCTATATTATCCACATGCAGAATAACAGTTTTAAACAAGATTTTTTTTGTAAATTAATAAAAAATCATTTTAACTACAATGGGGTAGACATATTACGGCCAGCAAGCATTGCTAAGCAATTCATATCCTAGTAATCTGGTTTACATGATCAAAAGTTACTACATTTTCCCTATATATTTTTTTTAAAGCTAGATAAACCATAAATTTTGATCTAAATTTTGATTAACCTAGTGATTAACAAATTTGATTTAACTTTTGACCACCTATAATGCTAGACCCAGTATAACATTCAATTCTATGACAAAGGACGCTGTTTTAAATCAGCTTTCGATGAGGTTTTCTATTAAAATTTAGTACTTATGACCATTATCAATAGGACGTCTACTAGTACTAACAAACTGAAATACTTTACCTTTTTTCGTTTTTGAATGGGAAAAGTATCCTAATTAGCTGTTTACTAGGTTGCCAGTATTTTACAATTTAAATACAACAATCCGAGTCTATTACACATTTTAAACTTTTAATAGAGGAAAAAGATGACAAGATTTGGACTAGGATTTGGAACAAAAAAAAAACGTCCGCATCGGCCTAGACATCGGCTAGCGCATGGGTCCGAATCGGTTTTCTTCAAAACTAGCCTAGAAGCTAGCTAGCTTTGAAGGCAGAATCTTTTGGGAGATGCAAATTTGCAGCACGATATACACGTACGACGCGGGAGTCCTTTCAATGCACTGGTGGTGCCGTGCCAGATTACCGCTCCTGCTATCTGTTCCTTCAATGGCCTAGTCATTGGCGCTTACAGCTTTTCTGATGCTTCCACTAATTCACAGTCTACCCTTTGTGCAGTCGACTGTGCCTTACGCTCGCTCGAGGCGTCTCGACGTTGAGCTGATAAAGGCTGAATTACTGATAGGTAAAAAGTGCATCGTACCGCGCCTTCCTGTCCCACATGACGACCCCTTTCTTCTTGAAGACATACACTCGATGCCACGGAATTGTTTCCGTATCGAATTCACCCAGAGGCACCTCCAGCATCCCTTTAAAACTGCATGCAAGAATATCGACAACATGGATGCCGTTTACACTCTCTCTCTCTCTCTCACACACACACACACACACACACACACGCACACATACAAGTGTGTCGATTGCCCAAAAGGGATAAACGTTTGTTGTCGATTGTTCATCCATGGAAGAAAAGCCTCAAGAAGAGACCCAGCACTCAGACGGTTGAGACCGCAATCACATGCAGGCGACATACTGCCTATGGCACAAAGTGAAGTGCGTGAAAAAATACAGAGACTTCCAAAATGCAAAAACCCTCTCGTCCACGCAAGAGAAGCACGCGACAATACGCGACACCATTGAGAAAACGTTCGTCTTCTACAGCTGCCTGGCTACCACCTCCATCCAGTTCCAAGCTGGGCTTATTGGTGGAACGAGAGAGAGACTCAAGTCCCTATGCAAGTACACGCAAACTTGTCTTCAATCTTCACAGAAGCACCCACCCACCCACCCACCCACCCACCCACCCACCGGTCTTCATAGGTCAGTGTCCATTCCGACGGATCCAGAGAAGCGTCCCACCTGCTCCATCATGGATGTTTTGCAGATTTGCGCTTTGTCCAAACGCCTCTTTGGAAGATGTGCCGCACTATAAATATACACCACACATCTTGACCATAGGGATGCATGGTCTCATTGTCATCATGCGAGAAAAAAGGCCGGGTGCCCATCGACACACTTAATTTTCCTAACGCTACCCACGAAGGGAAAAGATCGACAGATGCAAAAGGAGATGGTGTGCTTTTGTAAAAGACGCAAACTCGGACAGATCCACGCAAGAAAAAAGCAGACTTAAATGTATACACAGCCCCGCTCTGTTCATTCCTGAACACGGAGCTTCCAGAGGAATATGAAGCTAGCCCGACAGCCACGCAGCTCCGGGGAACTTTCCACGACAGGCAGACAGACAAACGAACAGACAGCTGGACGGATGACACAAAGCTCACCCTTCCCTGCCTGATCTTGCTGCCTGCCTTACTCCCTCTTTGTCTTCTGAAGACTGACCCACCTGACTCTCTGGTAGACTTCCGACGACTCTCGAAGTTTTTGTTTCTTCCCTCCCTCTTCTCGCCGATCGCGGATGAACCTGCAAACCGACAGACAGCGACACGTTACACACTATTTGAATTTACAAATGAATGAAGAAGAAAGCCATCCACGCGTGCAGTCAAGAGTACCAACTGAGTCCATCAATCCATCACACGCTCACTTCATTACAACCCAAACTAATGAGCCGGCCAATGCTCTACCTGCAACAAATCGGAAGCCACAAACCAGAATTTTCAGTCACCACTTTTCACCTCCCCGGGAGCCCCAACACCGAAATAACATAACAGACATACCTCTGATCCAAAGGTGCTTCCTTCTTCTCGGCATTGCCCTCTTCCCCTCCCCCCTCTTCTCCCTCTGCCCCTTCGATCCCCTCGGCGTCCCCATGCTCTTCATATGCATGCCCTGCTGGAACGAATCCCCACTCGCAGCCGAAGTGGGGAATTCCCAGAGCTCCCCTCAATTTGATCCACCCGTTTCGCACCGCTTCGTGAGCAGACACCGCGATGCGCTCTCTGCATTCACCCATATGTACATCCACAGGAGGGAGACAAACCTTTTGGGCTTCCGAACTGATCACCAGAAACAGTACAGAATGGGAAACAGCAAGCTATGCAGAGTCGCTTGGACCGCAGAGAATCACAAAATGTGCAGGTTAGTCACAAAATGTGCTGAGCATGCTTTCTGATGATCCAGCAGAAGCATGAGAATAAATTGGAATGGCAGCGTGGAATAAAGAAAACAATCAAACTGGGTCAGCATATTCTTTCCCACCTGTCATCTTCGGAAAGCGCCCGGCTGACACCGAAGAGCCAGTCGTCCTTAGACGACCCCCCCTCTCCTCCTCCCTCTGACTGCCACACAGACACAACCGCTCGGCCCCCAATGGTCTTCTCCATCGCGAGAGTGGCTGCAGGAACTCGAGAGCCCAAAAACCCCTTTGCGTGGGCGTCGTCCTCAGGCGCACAGAGACTGAGGACCCAGCCGGGGCCCTCAAACTTCCACATGTCGTCGTATCTTTTCCTCGCTATAGTTTCCTTTTTCGTCTGCAGTTCCGGAGAACTCTCTCCCTTTTCTTCTTCTTTCCCTTCTTCTTTGTCTGTGCCTTTCTCTTTCTCTTCATCTGGGACAACATCTGGAGCAGCAGCAGCGACTGGTGCGGCTGCTGAAGACTCAGCAGCTTCCGCTTCTGTTTCTTCTTTTGCATTCTCCTCTGGACCTGTCTGAATGTTTTCTTGTGTCCCTTCTTCCTCTTCTGCATCTTCACTTCTGTCAATCAACCGAGACGCCCTCAAGAGCTCTGACAGGAGTCTGCTCATGGAGGAGTGGGTCGAGCAGTGCGCTAGGTTGCGGCGGGGCGCTGTGTAGGTCGGGACCACCAGGGGAGCCTGAGCCTCCGCTTCTCCCATCTCACGAACCCAATCCGCGTGCTCATTCCTCCACAACTGTGCGTTGGCGTACCTGATTTCCTCAAGGCAGAAAGAAGGACACAATTAAGAAAATCAAATGAAGAAAAGGAAAACCACGAAGCCGCTGAGTGGCCTGCCTACATTAGACCAAAAAGGAAAGAAGAAGTAGAATTCAGAAAAAAAAAAATGAAGCGTCAGCTTTCCCTTCTTTCAGAAGAGAAAAGGGACGCTTTGCTAAGAGTGCGGCAGACGAGTGGAGCACCAAAACGCAACGTTTTTTTATTTCTGCGCACACACACCACAGTAGTATTTTCCCGCAAACGGGCAATCCAACCCCCCTGAGCCAAAACAAGTGTGTAGAACATGGTGTGTACCTGACCAACTGCATTTTTCTCTTCCTGACTGACTGCCTGATTGATTGACGATCGAACCAACCTTCTCAAGACAGCAGCAATGTCAGAGTCTCCCAAGCAAATTGCGCGTGCAACCAGGAAAGACCATCCAGCACCTCCAGGGAACCCAGCCCTGAGAGAGTACACACACCTCCTCCGCGCCCATCTGCAGCGTTGTCGTGTTATTTTTAGTCATGGTTCTCAGAGTGATCCAGAAATATGGCACACTCGTGGCAGTGCCTAGACATATCACGGAAAGAATACCAACACAAAAAGCGCAAAAGGCGAAAAGCCACCGGGGCACAACATTAACCTTCCATGTATCTGCCTATACGACCGACGAGCCATCGCCCATCAACGCAACACTCGCAGATTTCTCCATCCTTCCATTTTTCTCACTAGATCCACAGCAGAAAATCGAAACCCCAAAATCTTCCAACGGCTCTTAACGGGGAAAACCAAACGCACGGACAGGCAGACGGAAGGAGTGACTGACCTTCGCACATCGGCAGCAACTTGTCGAAACAGCGCAAACGAGGCCCCTCCGGCTGTGAGTGCCGCAATGGCCTCTGCGTTGTCTCTCTCCGCACTCTCAGAACGCAGGTCCAACCTACACACACGCACACACAAAGATAGTCAGCATTCAGTGAACGCTGAGCGAAATAGAGAGGAAAGATGTCGTAAGGACCCACCTGTCTCCTGATGATCTTGAATCCGAAACGATCGCCGAGCAGTAAATGACTCAACGTCGTCGGAAAGAAAAAACAGACGAAACTAGAGGTGAAAAGAGACAACGAGGGCTTTCTTTTTAGAGCTGGTTCATCAGTCAGAAAGCTCATGGATCTGCTGACACACCTGTCATAGGGACTCCCAGAGCTCCATACCAATTGGGTAGGAACGGAGAGAGGCCCGCCAGCCCCAGGTCTGTGCAGTTTGAAGTCCAGCAGAGGCAAAGCGGAGTCCAGGATCGCACGGAGTGCACTCACTGCCCCCCTTTCCTGTGCTGTTGAAAGAACCTCTTCTGCGACCTTCTGAATCTCCGACCGGCTCCACAGTCCCCCCCTTTGTCCCTCTAATGGTTTCACCAGAGCGTCCAGATCGTCCCTCTCCCCCGCCAAGGCGAGGCCAGAGGAGCCCACGGACACCAGATCGAGGGGGGCTCCAGAGAGGAGAAGAAGGAGACGAAGACGAACAAACGATTCTGCCTGATGGGGACAAAAAAGAACAGACGCCGCAGAAGGAGACAAGCCAGCCGCTCCTTCCTCTTCCACTGATACCTGCCCCTCCTTTATCGCCCCCCCTCCCTCTGCCCCTTCCCCCTCCTCGTTAGAGGGCAAAACAACAACTGCGAGGAGGCCAGCGTGGTCAGAGACCCACAACGGGTCCTCACTCACACCTCCTCTTCTCTCAACTAGTACCTCTCTAGTATAAGAGGGGGGAAGAGGGTCTAAGCCAAACCGCACTGCACGCGCAGACCCTTTTCCATTCTGGCAGGAGAGGAGGATTCGGTCCAACCGACAGTCGCTTCCACTCTTCGACTGTGCAGCCGCAAGGGCGTTTTCGGATGGGATGTGGGTGGGCCACCCATCTATGCCTGCATCGACAAATCCAGGCGGAAGGGGGAAAGGCCTCTCTCTCCGATCACCCCGGAAGTCCAAAACGTCACCGGAATTCATGTCCCCAATCACCATTCTGGCAGTCACAGTCCCGACGTCAGGGGTGTCCGCAAGCCGATCCATCGCCTCAAGCACTCGCTTTAGCTCTAGAGCCCGGGCCTGTGCGGCAATTGCCGACTGACGATCTGAAGTCGCAGTCAGGTGAACGTTGCTGATCAACACCGAGTCCGATGCAGCCCCTGTCTGTGTTCCTCCAGAGAGGGGGAACAAGGAGAGGACCCCTACCCGGCTTCCAGAGAGCACAGCGGTGAAGTTTCGGAAGGGAACCTTCGAGAGCGTCACCTGGCCGCACCCGTTTTTCTGTACGGTCAGGGCCTCTTGGGGCGAGTCGCTGAGAAAGAAGGACCTGCATGCATGCAAGTGGATGGGGTCCTGTTCCGATCTTGATCGCTCACAGAAAAGGGAAAAAGATGTCAAGAGTCATAGAATCAGGTGCATGCACCTTTGAAACAAAACGAGGCATCGGACGTGAAGAAGAAAACATATACAGCCGCAACTTTCGAGTTGGTCATGGATCTAAAGGATCAACATTCCGGACGGGCAAAGAATATCAAACCCAGAACAAGGGGCATCATGGAATTTTCTTTAGTTCGTTTATTCAATCGCATGAAACAAAAAACCCACAGTTTCTTACTCACTTTCGAATGAAGGGGTCTGCCGTGAGAAACGTGAGAGCAGTTGGCGTGACCTCCTGGAGGCAGATGACGTCAGGAGACGGCTCGAGAGCCTCAAGCACCCGCGGGAGGCAGCGGAATCTTTCGCCGCTTCGCCACTCGTTGAAGGAGTCGTGAATCTCAGCCATCACATTCAGAGACGCCACGCAGAATCCAAAGCGCGAAACACCCGCAGAGAGATTCCCCACCGCGACCCAACTGTCCGAAGAGGGGTCAAAACGGAAACACGAGGCCGTATCTGGAAGGCACTCGAGGTCCGGGCGGAACGGGACAATGCGGGGCAACGGGAGGTGGCCGTGGACAGAGAGCGGGAGAGCTTCCGCACCCCTGTCACCAATTCCAGACCCGAGAGGAATCTTCCACTCGCTCCTGTACCTTCCGGCCTTCTCCAAACGATACATCACGTTCAGTTCCGTCACTTCAAATTTCACGGGCATCTTCTCCATCTCCATTTCCACGCTGACCATCTGAAGGAACGCGTCTGCCTTTTTCGCGTCATCTAGAGTTCCGAGGGTCAAATGAGGTCGAAAGCCCTTTTCATGGCTTTTGCAGGAGGGAAAGAGCGAAAGCGCTCTGTCACAGATATCAGTCAGAAGGGCAGTTGTACGCTCGTCCGGATCAAGGAAGAAGGTTCCATGATCGAAGCACGCCAATCCTTTGAAGGATGCTTCAAAGGGAGGAATGTCCTTCAATACAGCAGACAGAGACCGTACGGCGTCTCCAAAAACCTTCCTCTCTACGAATGGAAACAAAAGAGTAATATGGGGAGGCCAACGCTGAAACCTCTCGTCATGTTTCTTTCGGATTTCTTGGATAGCTCGGAAGCACCCGGAGTCCCTGGGAACAACCACCACTAGGGCACAGCCAACGTCCAACTGCGTAGACGGGGGTGGACACTCCTGTGACATTTTTTGGATGCCCCTAGCTCTTTTCACGTACGTTTCCTGTGGGTGTTCCGTACTTCAGAGAACTCACACAAAAATCCTGTTTCGAACTTGTCAACAAATTGAGACAATGGCGATGATGGCAGCACACGCGCTACAGTCTTGCAAAGAAATCAACTCGGAGATACTCAGAGTCACATGCACACACAGGTCAGGCGATCTTTAACATCATGCAGTCTCCTCGATTCCAAGCCGCGCGCGCGGCACGCGCGCGCACAGCGAGCCAGAAAACCGGCCGCGGCCATGCAGTGCACGATGGCCATCCATGCATGCAGTTTTTGTAAGTGCCCCCCCAGTTTTTGTAAGTGCTTTCCGGGGCCCTAACCCCTCCATTCCGATCTAAACCTGAAACTTGTGAAAAGCTTGAAGCTATGTGGTTGGTGGGAAGGACTTCAGGTGTAGAGAGATCACAGAGTTCTCTCCATCAGAACAATGACGAGACACATGAATGAGTTGGCACCCAGTCGTTCTGAAGTCAGCTTATCCTGGAGCTCTTCATTCCCAAGAGGCCCGCGACTGATTTGTTCAACCCTTCTCTTAACCTCTCAGGCCCCGGAATTTGTTCCTGTGTAGTCGCCGTTCACCGTTGAAAGCTGACTATAGGAACTGAGACAGACGCATACCCATCCCTTTCCGACTTATACCGCCTTCCACGTTCGTTTTGCTCGAGAAGTTCGCTTGCAGTTGTGCTTCTGGACCTTCAAATTTGACCGGCGAGCATGGCTGGGAAACAGCACTGGGGAAAGGGCCCTGAGGCCCCAGGGCATGGGCATGGGCACGGGCATGGAGGGGGGCACGGGGCCAAAAAACAAAAAAGGCAGGTGGACCCAAATGCCCCGTTGCCAGTGGTGACATCAGTCCACGACTTCAGCGATCCTCCATGGGTGGGTTTGGGAAGGTGTCTAAGACATGCAAATATCAATGAAGGTTTTTTTTTACATTATCTCAGTCTGGTTCGATCCTTTCGATCTGTCCTGTCTTTGGGTTTGTCCCTGCACTCAAGCGCGCTTGACTCTTTTCACAAGAACCAAATTCCATGTATCGTCCACCTGCTTGTTTGCTTCTTTCACCCTTCTAATGTCAGATTGGGTGTGAACGAGAAAACACGAAAAGCCGGCCATAAAAGATCTATAGCCCTCCTTCTAATCATTTTGCAGTGTTTCTTCACCCGCGTGTACTTTGTTTCCTTCCGTTCTGATGCTTGATTTTCTTTCATGCCGCTGGATTTCTGTGTCCTCTGCCTTCTCCCTCTCTCACAAAATCTGAGAGATGCCTGTGCAGACAAACGAGAGGGTCCGTCTTGTGTGGATTGTGTGTTCTTTCCTTTTTTTCTTTCTTTCTTTCTTTCTTTCTTTCTTTCTTTCTTTCTTTCTTTCTTCCCTTTTCTTTTCTTTTCTTTTCTTTTCTTTTTCTTTTCTTTTTCTTTTTCTTTTCTTTTTCTTTTTCTTTTCTTTCTTTTCTTTCCTTTCTTTCCTTTCTTTTCTTTTCTTATCTGTTTAGTCTTTTTTCTTGCTTTTTCTCAGTTCTATATGTTTTTTTTTCTCTCTCTTTTCATTTATTGATTCATCTCAATCTTTAGTTATTTGTTTATTGCGGAATTCTCCCGTCCGCCTACTCCTTGATGACACTTCCCCATCCAAGCATTCACGCAGGTTTACACCATGCACCCATTTTTTCTGTTCTCTTTCTCTTTCCCATTCCGACCACACTTCTACCACACTTCTGCGAGGGGGTAGGGACAAGAATTCAATTGGTCTGAAGGAAAACTTTGCTTCGCTTGAGTCTGCTCGCAGAACTTGGAGGAGGCAACGGACGAGGAGCTGGCAGCTGCAGGGCTCCCCCTGCCGGGACAAAATATCGATGACCACCTGTGCGACTCCAGAATAACAGCACCCCAAACAATGGCGGCCATCCTCACGCCTCAGACAGGTGAGTGGTGCGGGCTTCCATCATCATATGGATCATCTTTTTGGGTCAACGGAACCGTGTGTGCTGCGTGCGTCAATGGAATCCCTTGGGGATCCTGCGGGACTTTCTGAAAGGCGGACGTAGGGGAAGATCTAGAAGCTGCTTTGTGTGGTTACAGGCATCCTTCGGAGGTTGAATGTGAGAGAAGCCCTCTGTCTGTGCGTGCGCGACTGCTTTTTTCCCCCCGTGTGAGTCTAAGTATGTGCGTGGATGCTTGCATATCTGTTTGTGCATCTGTGTGTAAATCTCTCTCTCTCTCCCCCCCCGCCCCCCCCGCCTCTCTCTGTGTGTGGTCTGCAGAAGAAAACAAGGCGGGTGCACGGAGACGACACGACTTCCACCGGCCTCCTACGAGAGTCCGGTACATGACGGTGAAAGATCTGTCAGTCCGCATCTTTCTCTGTCTCTCTCTGCACATATGCTTTTGGGGCGTCGCTTCGCTGTTGTATATCATCGCTCCCCGCTGTGAGAAGGAAGCACACACAACCAGACAATGAGAAATGCCTAAACCTTGTCTGACATTTTTGCGTCTTCTCTTCTGCCATTCCAACCTCAAAGCTGTGGTCAATATATCTCTTGTCTTCCTTTCTTTGGTCCTGTCTGTTCACCTATAAGTGAACGCATCCATGCACCCACGCAGGCACACGGGCATGTACCTGAACACCCGGTTTGAGCACCCGGGGGACCGTGTGGAGGTGCACCTGGACCTAGAGGAGCAGGACATCCAGTTCCTGCAGAAAATCAATAAGGTCGTCAGGGGAGGGGAGGTGCCTGCACTGGACAAAGAGCTGGAGGAGGTCAGTCAGCATTTTGGCGCTTTTGCTTGTCTCTAAGTTGACAAGCCGTTGAGTGAGTAAGCGAATCTTGGGCAGAGATTGATCTTCAACTGGCAGGAGTTGGGGAGCGAGCTGACTTGAAAGAAGAGTCGCCACAGGAAGAAAAAGCAGAATGAGACCGACAGAGAAGATGAGAGAGCAGTAGAGGTCTCTTCCACTTTCCTCATGTTCTTGTGGCGTTGCTTCCCTCTCTGCTCACTTCTTTTCTCCTTCGAGTACCTCTTTCCTTCTTCTCTTCTGTTCGATGACTGACAGAGACGCGCGGCGCAGATAGTAAAGAGCGTTCGGACAAAGCGAATGTGACGGAAAACGACTTCATGAATTTTCGTGTTCACCCTGTTTGCATCTTCTACTGCTGCCATCAGGCTGCTCTCTGCTGATTTCTTTTGTTTGTTTCCCCCCATTTCCCTTCTCTTCTCTTCGCAGGAAGACGCAATGTGGATGATGGACATGTGGGAGAAGGCGACGGGGAGGGAAGATCCGATCAACTTCAGCAGAGGTGGGTGGGTGGGTCGACGTATACGTGTTTTTACGTGTGTTATGTGCGTGTTCGACCGCGTATTCATGCATGGCATGACTGTCTGGACACTGTATGTGGAGTTGGAATCGGAAGAGGTTCCAAAGAGGAAGCAGGAAGGCATTTCTGCATGGTGGTTGATTTTCTGTTTCGTTTCACATCCTCATCTTTTTTCTGCCTTTTTTTTTCGCTTGTGTTCTCTGCCCACTCTGCCGTCCAACAGTTGCCCTCTCGACTTTGCCTCGTGAGTGTTTTCCTTCCACTTCAGTTCCCATCCTCTATGCCTGTCACCTTTCGCTGTTGTGCACGTGGCTGTGTGGTTGTCTCTCTTCTTGCATATGTACGTACAACACAGGTCCCCTGAATCACTCGGGCTCTTTCTTCTGACTTCCCTGCAGCGATTGAAATTTGCCGGGAGCGGGGCGTGTTCCAATGGGTCCTCTACACACCGTATACAGTCAAGATCCTTTACGATGTAAGTGCGGTCACATGCAAGCGTGGGTGCATGACGCCCCCGCTTCTGCGCCAGCCTCTCTCTCTCTCTCTCTCTCTGTCTCTCTCTCTCTCTGTGTGTGTGTGTGTGTGTTTGTCTGTGTGGATGACGGTCTGTCAGGCCAAACAGAGGGTCAATCGTTCCGCCATGCGGTATGTCTGGGGTTTTGCGTTTTCCCCTTCCTGTGGTGAGAACATGCGTTGTCAAGGAGGCGGGCCCTCGATTTCATGACCCGTGGGGCCGTCTGCCGCTTTTTCTTTTTCTTTTTTTTTTGGCTTTCCTTTCCTTGGTGTCGGTGTGGTATGCATGCATGTGTTTGTATGTGCGTGTGCGCAGTGGTGGCGTCATCGTCGAGTGATGAACAGAAAACCTCTGCTGCGAATGTTCTGGGCGACTCCGGATCCTGCAGACATCAATCTGCTGACGGTCAGTGGGTCTGTAGGTGAGAGAGGGAGGGAAAGGGGACGGGTGTGTTTGGAGGGATTCGAAGGGCCAATGATGGATGGAGACAATACCTTAGGGAAAGGGGAAAGCAGAATCACTCAAGAAAGAGAATAGTGACACTCTTCCTGCTCGTTTTTCGCTTCTTTCTGTCTCGTCCGTCTGTCTGTCTGTCTGTCTGTCGATCTCTCTCTCTCTCTCTTGGACCAAGTGCTTACCTGATTCTGCCTTTATTTCCTGCATTTGCATGTGTTTCTTTCATTCTGCTCTCATCTTCCTTTGATCCTCTGTGTGTCGTGTTCACCCATCCTGTTTGTTATGCAGTGCTTCCGTCCGAAGCTCAAGGACAAGAAACAGCTTCGCGCACACAAAAAGAGCCTCCCAGAAAATTGGCAGAGATTCATGCACATGGACCGGGACTTGAAAAGTGTCGGTCTCCGTTTTTGCCGCTTCTTTGCATACGCGCGTTTGTCTTGCT
>JAHBMJ010004137.1:10966-13466 GCA_018398765.1 Chromera velia | reverse complement strand
CCGGTTGCGCTGCGGTCCACTGCCGGGCCTCGACTTGCACCGTCGCTAAATATGTTAGTATCGAGTATAGAACCGCTGATCGAGTGGGCTATAATTATATTAATTAATGCATAGTAATAGTAAAAAAAAAAATGATATACTCTGATTGTTGTGTGCCACCGCATTGGCGTTCCATCAATATGCGGGGCCCCGGCATACCTTCATCGCCTTGAATGGCTCCCCGAGTTCATGGTTACATGGATGCCGGCTGATTTAACTGCGAACTCGGGGAGCCATTCAAGGTGATGAAGACATGCCGGGGCCCCGTATGTCGATGGAACGCCAATGCAGTGGTATACAACACTGATTTTTTTACGCTTATGAAACTACATAAAATTGTACTATCTTTTTTTTTTCCACTATGTATAGTTATAATTGTTTTTTAGCTAGCTAGTTTTCCAGTTCCTTCCATTTACTTCTTGTAGAATAAATTTTTCTTTCGACCAGAGTTATCAGTGTTGTATGCCGCACTATGACGGAAGGTCACGGAACGCTGCAGGCCCGACCGCTACGTCGCCACCCGCGATATATACGTAATTCAGCCTCATGGGACCGACCGAATCGAAGCAATCACATACGCCGCTTTGCATGCAGAACTGATCGATCGACCGAAGTGGTTGAGTGTCACAAAAGCGTCATGGTATCGTATCTGAAGTCTGTTTTCGTTTTTAAAACGAGATTCAGAAATCAGGCCTAGAACCAGGCTCTAACTGCGATGTTGTATATAGAGCTAGCGTAAATTAATTCACAGTTTATTAGGCCTTCTCGGATCTGGACTCCTAAGAGTGTCAGTTCAGCTAGTCGGTCTGACTCGGTCAAAGTACTCAAAAGTAGACTTCAGATACGATTATTATTCCTGTGATGCTTTTGTGGCACTGAACCACTTCGGTCGATCGATCATGCAGTTCTGCATGCAAAGCGGCGTATGTGATCGCTCCGATTTGGTCGGTCCCATGAGGCTGAATTATGTGTACATCGTGGGCGGCGACGTAGCAGTCGGGCTTACGACGTTCTGTTATAGTGCAGTATGTAACAATCAGATCCCTATAGGGCATTGTTGATTAATAAATATATTGACTGCATGGTAGCTCAGCTAGTGGCTTTAATACATTTTTATGAAACAACAGATTATAAGCTGATAATATTTATTAAGTACACTGCGTTTTTATTTAAATTCAACTTTTTTTTTTAGATTTTCAAGTTTGCTAGGATTTTTGATGCAGTTCATCGATCTACTAAGCAGCTCTAGTAGCTAATAGAAGCTCATGACTAGCTATGCTAATTATATATATATATATATATATATATATCAATGACTGTAACATTGCAGTTTATTATGTGATAACGCATTTAAAGTCAACAATCAATCAATCAATCAATCAATCAAAATGATCAAACCTTTCTAATACGTAAAGTTATGTAAAGTTTTTATCTAGATTTTCTTTTAGCTACTATAGCTAGTACTTACACTAATCACACTCACACACTCACTCACTAACTAACTAACTAGAGCCAGTATAGCTTCAAATTTAAATTTTAGAGAAAAAATCTTGGAGCCTTTAATTTAATTGAATTTAATTCAGCGGCGTCTTTGATAAAGTTTTAAAAGTTTTTTGTGTTATAATTATATAAAGTGCCAGGGCTTAGTGTCTTATCCACTGCTACTAAGCTTATCTAGTTTTTCTTCTGCATATGTTTTGTGGAACGATGAAATCATATTTTGTTTTAGCTTTTATTACATGTTTGAAAATATATGGCATGTTTATATAGCGGTGAATAGCATGTTATGCATAGACTTTGAGCATCCAGAGGTAAGCGATGACCACGACCCCTATTACCGAGCCTGCAACGTAACGATCACAGACAGGCAACCTTGACAGGGAACCAGAACGAACGAGAAAAATGCATTTGTGGCACAACCGGCTAGTGGTCACTCTATATCACAAAGCACAAGAAAAGCTTGCGAGAAAGTGACCCATAAAAGAAATGACGTCGAGAAAAAAGGACCAAACTAGGCATGCTCTTCATCGAAACCTTCTCCACCTCACGGCTCTTCTGAAATGACACAGAAGTCATGGAAGCAAGCAGCAACTCTCTCACTCTCTCTTCCTCTTTCCCTTTCTTTTTCAATCTGGTCTGCACACTGTCTTTGTTTGTGATCATACGCGCATGTGCATCTCTCGGTTTCTCCCTCTGTTCTCGCCTTCCACTCAGTCTGTCTGTCTGTAATCCTGCTTACCGAGCTCTTGGATGACTTTCCTTCCTTCACGCGTACGGACGCTAATCCATTTCGTCATCGTTCCACAAATCGATTCACTCATAGGCTGCCTTCTAGTCACCTAGCTGTCCACCACACACGAACGCATGTGATGCCCACCTGCTACTGCTGCTATGAGTGCCAGGGTCGCGTCTGTGATTCCTTTCTCCGCTGCAGTCTCAAAAACGTGGGAGGCGGGGGGGG
>JAHBMJ010004137.1:644-10870 GCA_018398765.1 Chromera velia | reverse complement strand
GGGGGGGGGGGGGGGGGGGGAGAGAGCAGGAGGGAAGCATTATTCGAACTTTGAGTGTGCTTCAGGAAAAAGTAAAAAAGGATTTTCAACTGAGGGGAACGACGTACTTCAGGAATCAAGGAGAAATACCGAGAAAAAATCAGAAAACCGAAACGAAGGCTTTGTCCCTATTGGAGTTTCGTCAAAGAGCTCTGGAGATTCTCGGTTCCCTTCAGCGTCTGTCTGTCTGTGTGTCTGTCTGTCTGTCTGTCTGTCTGTCTGCCTGCCTGAACCTCCCACATTTGTGTGGACTCACAAAAGAAGAACGGAAAAATGGTGTGGAGGAAAAAGTGAGAGACTGAGCTTCTGCCCTCCTTTGCTTCTTTGATGCAATATCTGTTCTTTTTGCTTCCAAGAGAGCCAACTCACATGTGTCCCACTCGGTTTTCAACACCACCCCTCCATACGCCGCCTTGAACCCTCTGCAAGCATGCAATCACAAGAATCGATTCTCGAAGACACGAACAGAAGCAGTTCAGACGTCCAGCGAACTGAGACGAAACCACAGTGCAAATTTGCAGAAAGAAAAAGAAGAGATGACCAGAGACGCTCGATCGGTTCTGTCCTCACAAAAATTCCGTTCTTGGGAGGAACCATAGCAGAAGGGAGGTGATATCTTCAATGAATATGATGTTCTGAGATGGACATACTGGACAGGGCAAAACCTCTAAGGGCAAATTGAGTCATCCGGGGCAAAATTTAAGTGCAACTAGGGCTTTTCTCTCTCGTTCTTTCTTAGTCGGCAGTTGCCTTTACACTCCCTGATCTCTCTGAGTCTTTCCCTACTCCTCTCGTCTTGTTTCTCTCGGGTTTGTCCCTTTCCCTTCTTGCTTTGTAATGATCGGAATAATTGTCCTGCTGCTGACGGATGGACTGCTGACTGACTGACCTTTCTGACTCGACCACCACGTTCACTGCGTATCTGCATTCGTTCGTTCTCTCAGAAAATGGTGAGAAAAGAATAAAGGAGTGGAGAGGGAGCAGTATGACGGGGAAGGATTGAGGACAGAGGGGTTGAACGAGCGAACACGCGATGAAGATTCAAAGAACTGGGGCCTTCGTGACGTCCTGTTGAATCTCTGCTTGCCTTCCTGCACTCTTTTCTTTTCTTTCCTTCTCCCCCCCTTCTCTCCGGCCATCGATTCAAAGAAAGGCACAGAGAGACCAGTAGAAGCAACGAGAGGGAGATTGAAATTGAGATTTAGAGACACAGCCAGCCTCGAGAAAAGGGTAGGCATGAAAGGCGAAAAGGAAGGAGACTCGCTGCAGAAAAGCAAGAAAATCTGCACCGCATCAAAAGCTGACGTACTTTCGAGATGCAATGAGTGACTCCACGGTCATCGAACAAGTTCCTGCGAGCACAAACAAACAAACAAGCAAGTTCCACACACACACACACACAGGTGTGTCAACCAGTCACTTCGTCCACTTGCCGCAAAGGACCGAGGGATAAGGGCACCAGATTGTTTCATTTTTGTTTCTTGAGCATTTCCTTCCTCGGATGAATTTGTGGACACCTGTGTGCGTTGTCTTGTCTGATCTGGCACAAGCAACACCAAAAGATGCACGTACGAAACGAAAGTTGCTAGCGCTAAAAAAAGGGGGGGAGAGGACAGAACAACGAGAGAGTCCCCTGTGGACGAGAAAGGAACGTCGGAAGCCAAAGACAGGAAGGAAATGTAGCAAAAGAACTGAATGTGCACAGAGATCACAACCAGATACAAAAAAGAATACTGTACCACCAAACCGTCAAAAGACACTATATCTCTCCCCCCGCCTCTCTGTCGCACGCACGCGCGCTCATTCACTTACTCACTCAGTCACTCAATCACTCAGTCACTCAGTCACTCACTCACCTTCTGAGCACCCCGATGGGAGCAGTTGCAGGTACTCTCTGCAAGAGAAGCGGACACATACACACAGAGAGACAGAAAGGGGGAGCGCCAGAGAGAGTTGGAATTCAAGAGATCTCGACGCACACAGAGGGCTCGGTGAAAGAGAAGGGACGAATCTGGAGTTGAAGGGAGGGAGGGAGACACAGACCTGTGCTTGGAAGGAAGGAGACGCGGATCAAAAAGCATCGAGAGAGAGGGGACAGCTTGGACCGGAAGAAGCAGGGAAAAGAGACAGGGGAGGAGATAGACAAGAGGGGAGGAAACAAGAGGAGGACCCGCACATATTGCTGAGCAACAAGACGACTCTCCTCGCACGAAGAAAGGATCATCGATCCGCAACACGAAGCTCTCCGGAACAAAAGGAGAACAGAACAGACGGCACGGAGAAAAGTCAAGAAAGAATTGGAAGAAAGAATCACACGACCATTGCCAAAAACACATGCAGCCAAGGAGGAACGGGTACACGAAGGTGAAGGTCACAGGAGGAGAGAGTTGGGTGAAAAGAAGAATACACACAAGCTTCCATGCTTGAAAGAGATGTACGTCACTTCAACATAAACAAACGTGAACGAAGACCGAGCTAGACCGACATACTTATCCGTGTTGCGTTCGATCCCGCAGACCGTGTTGAAAACTTTTTGTGGTCTCACAAACACCTGCACGCAGGCATTAGCGCCACGTTCAGAAACTATTCAAGAAAGGCTCCGTACGCAGCTTGCTCGATTGCATGATGCAGATCGAGGAAACGAATTCGCTTCTGAGGGAGGGAGCAATCTGCATATCAAGAAAGTCGAGCGGTAAGGCTACTGCCAGCCTTTCTTTCTGTCTGTCTGTCTGTTTGTCTTTCTGTCTGTCCGTCCGTCCGTCCGTCTGTCTGTCCGTCCGTCCGTCTGTCTGTCCGTCCGTCCGTCTGTCTGTCTGTTTGTCTTTCTGTCTGTCCGTCCGTCCGTCTGTCCGTCCGTCCGTCCGCCCGCCCGCCCGCCCGTCCGTCTGTCTGTCTATCTGTCTGTCTGTCTGTCTGTCTGTCTGTCCGTCTGTCTGTCTGTCCGTCCGACCGTCCGTCTGTCGCCGTCTGTCTGTCTGTCTGTCTGTCTGTCTGTCGGTCGGTCGGTCGGTCGGTCTGTCTGTCTGTCTGTCTGTCTTTTGGTCCGATTGATTGTCGTTCTGGTCATCTGAGTGTCCGTTTGTGTGAGCTTGGCTCTCCTTGTCTGACTGACTGACTGACTGACTGACCTGAGAGTTTGTTCTGTTTTCTCCCTCCAGCAAGAGCGCCGTATAGACAGAGTAACTCTTCACGGCAGAAACACCTGACCGATATCGATCGGAAGCAACCATACGTGCAGACAGGTACACACACAGACAAATGGAGGGAGGTGCTATGCGTTTCTTCAGACAACATGCAGGGAGACAGGAAGGCTGTGCATTTTTTGATTCTCTTTCCTTCTTACACAGACAGACTCCAAGCCAACCGGCCAGCCAGACAGACAGACAGACGATGTCGTCTGTTCTTTTCCCTTTTCTGTTTCTTCATTCTCTTCTGTTTTTTTCTTTCTTCTTTTGGCGCGCTCTCTCAGTGGAAGGGTACCAGAGCAGACAGACAGACAGACAGACAGACAGACAGTGAGACAGAGGGAGAGACAGACCAGGCAGGCGAACGATAGCATCCAGGAGGAAATGACAAAGAACAAAGAACATACTTTGACGAGGAGAGTGGGCAACGAGAGGCAAGTCGGGAATAACCGTGGCTCCGTCGGTTTCATTCATTGATCTGCATGCCTCTTATGTCTGTTTTTTTGAGTCAAACCAGCAATCACACGTCCACCTTCAACAGGATACAGAATCACATCCATCGCGCATAGACGTTGGCAGACATGCTTGTGTGCTTCATTTCTGTTTCGTTCTGCCTTAATGAAAGCTTGAAGTCAGCGATGTACGAGACAACTTATAGGAAGCACATTGCTTAGTAAGGCTTCCCTTCTGCCCCTGCCCGCACCTTCTCACCTGTTGGAACAAAGGATGAGATTTCCCAAGAAATTTGGACCGATTGTTCTGTCAATTGATCAAGAGATACAGGGAGGGGAAAGGAAAGAGGAAGAAAAGATGAGAGGAAGGCGTGAAGGGGGCAAGAGAACAAAACAGAAGGATTTTGCTCCATTCTTCTTTTCTGCCATCGCTTCAGTTCATTCCCCGACAAAACTTTTTGTGTTTCTCTTTCTTCAATCTTTCATCAATTTGCTAATTTGCTCGGCAATGGACTTTTTCATTCATTCACTCCATCTCTTAGCTCTTCATCTGCCCGTTTCTCTGTTTTTTCCTTCTCATTTTCCGTTCCTTTTTTCCTGCTCTCCGTGCTTCTTCCCTTCCTTTCTTCGTTCCGTCATTCCTTGTACTTGTGTGTGTAGCCGGCTGGCTGCTAACTAGCTGCACTCTTTCGTTCTTTCTGTCCTTTCTTCTTTCTGTCTCATCAGATCTATGCATTCTGACACAGAGCTTTCTTCCTCCCTTCTCTCTTCACTTCCAGTCCCATGCAGTCAGCTGGACCTCACTTACTTTGTTTTGTTTCAAGAAGGCATTGCAAGGTGTTTGGTTGACGTACGCTATTTCAAAAGGCATATGCCATCACACACGTACAGATCGCGTGGACTCTCCTTGAACCCGACTTCTCCCTGACTCACCCACCTGCAGTCTGCTTCGCCTCCAACCGCCCCTTTAATCCCGGACGAGGAAAGGCGCCAATATCTGCAAACATGGAGTCGCCGCAAACCGAGACAGACAGACAGACTTCCAGACAGAAAAGGTTTGGTTCTCTGACTCTCTGCCCGGACGCAAAACATGAAAGGTTAGACTGTCATGGGTGGGCGAGGGGACGATAACCGACCATCGTTCACATGTCATGTGCCAGACAGAACTGCCGAGATGTCTTGAAAGAAATGGCGAGGGAAGGGAATTCATTGGCACCCTCTTCCCCTCCCATCGCACACACAAAAGCTGATACCATCACCCCCCCCCAGTTTCTCTCAGTAGCCTTTCATTGCAAACATTCACACCCTAGAAAAGAATGCAGACTCACCCGCCAAGACGAAGAACGTGTAGATGGCTGCCGTCCTGGCGTATACCGCAAAATAGTACTGCAAGAGATATATATACAAGATAGAGACCAGGGAAATGTTTCCACAGGAATCAAGAGAAGAGTAGCGCTTCAACGCTGTTCCCCTTCCCATTTTGTCCCCCTTATCCATCCCCCCTTCACTTCTACCCACCTTCGTTGACGTGAGGGGAACCTCAAAGAACGTTGGTGCCCCGTCTCGGCTCCCGTCTGTGATGGATTTGAAATGAGTCCTGCAGTTACGGATGCAGTTCGATTTTCATAAAGCTTTCTTCACAGGACGAAGTGGTCGACAAGAAAGCGTTGTACAGGGATGCAACCAATCGCGAAGAGCGCAGGCGCGCAGGCGAACAACGGGTCAAGTGTGGGAAGATCTGAGACATGAAATCTCTGCATGAATGCGTTGTTCTGCAACACACAAGCTTTTGAGTTCGAAATAGTACAAAGAAAAGGGAAGGGGGGATTATGGCTTGGGGGGCTAACCATTCGCCGTTATACGGGTTCGGGTAGCATGGTCTGGTTTTTCGGACGAACAGGTAGACGACTCCATTACACGGCTCCAAATAGATCATCAGCTTTCTGTATTGATCGGGCTGATTCATCGTTGTTGTGTTGTAGTTCTCGTAGTAAAAGAGTTGTGTCTGATTTAGTAATATCTCCCTGGTGACCTGTTCCCCATCTGAAAGAACTGTAACGTCACTGAATGCTGAGTCCTGTTCATGACTACAGACAAGAGCATCCTGTGCAACAGGGTGGTTCAAAAGAAGTGACAGTGACACACACAGAAGCAACAGGCGGCCCAATCCAGACCTTGGCCTCCTTTGACTCGCCATCTTTCCGCTGGGTTGCTGATTGACTCCAAGGCGATTCTCCTGATCGAGAGAGGTAACGGAGTGTCCGTAGTGAAGTGTATACATAACAGCAGAAGTCTCCGCAAACCCGTTTACTTCAATGGATTATTCGCAAAGCATATATATATTCTCACAATGATGTCAGACTTGCGGATTCTATACGCTACGAACATACAGATGCATATGGGCCCCGGCATGGCCCCGTGCGCGCGGAAAATCGGGCCTACTGTCGAGGCCCCATGCATGCAGCTGGGCCCCGCGGCAAGTCCGTCTCCGGCTTTCTCCCGCGCCACCATGCATTCTCTGCCTCATCCAGTATTCATCCAGTTCATTCGATCAATTTCATTGGAAGCAATTCTCCCAATTTCTCCCATATTCTGCATCAGCACACAATGCCACAAATGTAGATCGCGTCATGTGGCCTGCGTGATTCCCCAATATTCTCGATCTTCGATTGCAGACTCTGTATCAGACTGAGCGTGAGCACGGCTTGCAAGTCTTCTCTCTGTCGAAGCTCCCCAGTGCAACAGAAGCTGGAAGAGGATGAGCCACTCAGCAGACCATATCCTTGCTCTGGTTAGTCTAATTTTCGCATCTTTCATGTCTCTTTTCTCAGCAATCTTCCCATGGGCGTCTCTGGGACGTGCATGGTTTGTAGGTGAACGTATCTGTCCGTCTACGGTTCTCTTCTCACCCCATTTGCATCTCTGTTCCTTTCCTCCTTCCCTGCTGAGCAATCAATGCAGTCGGTGATGAGGCTGGCGAACCCCACGACGGAGTTCCAACCCTCGTCGCTGTTGGACTCCTGCGCAGCGTTCTCTGGACCTCAACCGCAGCAGCACGGAGACGCCTCTGCAGGTCTATCTCGGGAGGTTGAAGGGTCCTTCATCAACGAGTTGGTGTCTCCAGGCAGTTCGGGGGCCGGCTGTGACTTCTGGTTACCTTCCCGGACTCAGGCGCTTCTCCTGCCTGTGTCGGCAGGGTCAGTCAGTTGGCTCCTTTAAGTTGCTTCCATGAGGGAGCTGTTTCCACGGAAACGCGTGCACAGACGCGCAGATACTGAAGAGAAAGGCAAACCAACTGCCATGCAGTGTGTTTGACTGACGTCCCTTGCCTTCCTGGCGTTTCTTCTGGTTCCTTTCTTTCGTGTATCTAAATGAAATTGCATTTGATGCACCCGCGCGAACGTCCAACTGCAGCCGTCTCTTTGCCGGTGAGGTTTTCCAAGCATACCTTCACATCGTCAACAAGAGCGCCGCCCCAGAAGGAAACCCAAATGCAAGAGAGAGGGAGAGGGCGCACAACGTCTCTGTGTACGTGGAGATGCAGGTGGGTGTCAGGAAAGAGTCTTGGGTGGGTGGGTGGGTGAATGCCGTTTCTTTTGGCGCCGGTGAGAATCGACTTGGTGTTTGACAAGACAGTGTTGTAGATACAATGGCATTGAAAATTGACAGCAAGCTGGTTGGGACTCTTGCGCATCCATTGCGCCCAAATGAAGTTGACGTGCCTGCGCTTCCAGAAAAGAACAGAAACAGGAACAGATTCCTAACGGGGCTCTTTCTCTTTCTTCGACTGGTGGGTCTTCTTCTTTTCCGCCAACGCGTTTTCGCTGAGGTACTAGAATGAGGCTCTTTCAGTTCGTAGACTTTGCTTTTTTTTTCGTTGGTCTGCCGTGATGACAGGTGAACGACAGCTCCCGGTATGTTCTTTTGAACACCGCGTCCAGCCCCGAGCTGGTGCTGCTCGGAGGGCGGTACCTCGACTTTACCGTGACACACCTGCTCTCGGAACCTGGCAACTACACGTCCGTCCACCCTTCCGTCGGCAATTTTCCCTTCTCTTTTCTTTTCTTCTCTTCTCTTCTCTTTTCTTCTTGGTGTCCTGTCCAGTCCCGTGTGACTGAGGAGAGATGTTGCCGGGTTGCACGAGAATATTGGTGCCCTCGCGAAAGTTCTTACCCGTGTTTCTTTGCTTCCGCCACCCTTCTTTGTCAGTTGGTACGTCCATCCATGTCCATCAGTATGTCACATGTCGCACATTTTCTGTATGCTTCTCTCTTCACACCTTTCTTTCTTTCACATTCTACACCCTCTTCTGACAGTTCGTCTCCTATGTCAGTTTCTCATCTATGTTGTGTTTGCTTTGACTTGTTGCAGAATGGCGTGTGTGATCACGTACGACACGGGGGATGAGGGCGCACAGAAGGGTCACACGCTGCGAAAGAGTTTTCGCTTTTCTGTGTCCTCCGCCTTCTCCCTCTCTCACAAAATCCGAGAGATGCCTGTGCAGACAAACGAGAGGGTCCGTATTGTGTGGATTGTGTTCTTTCCTTTCTTTCTTTCTCTCTCTCTCTCTCTCTTTCTCTTTCTTTCTTTCTTTCTTTCTTTCTTTCTTTTCTTTCTTTCTTTTCTTCTTTTTTTCTTTCTCTCTCTGTTTCTCTCTTTCTTCCTTGCCTTCCTTCTTTTCTTCTTCCTTACTTCCTTCCTTTCTTGCTTGCTTGCTTCCTTCCGAATGACTAAACAAAGAAGCGGTGAGAAAAAGGTGTCCGTCAAAAAAAAAGAAAATGGGAAGCAAAAGAAGAGAAGGTGGTTTGCCGCCCTGTCCCGCTTTAGAGATTCATGGCCCTGTTTCGTTCCTTCCTTCTCTGTCTCTTCTTTCTTCGTCATTTTCGTTCATCCTTTGCTTTTCATTTATGCTCTGTCTTTTCCTGCTTTCGACCCCCCCCCTTTGTCCTCCTCGGCTTCTCTCCAACCGGACCGAATGGAATGAATGCAGAGAAAGGTCCGGGTGGACTCTGCCCTTGTGGAGGTGTGCGTTGAGAATAGCTCGGGAGTGCAGGTTCTTCTCTGCGATGCCTCCCTCTCCCTTCCTGCTGCGGGGAATCAGAATGCTCCTCCAGCGGGAACACTTCCTGCGGGGGGATCTGGTGCCTCAAGCAGGAGGGCTTTCCTTGTCAGACACGAGAAGAGGGATGCTACCGCAGAACGGTCAGGAGGATGGGTAGTCAGGCAGGAAAGCTGAGGGTGGGTTGCTGGAAGCGGGCTTTTTCATTGGTGGCCTCCGTCTGTCTGTGTCTCTTTCTCTTCCTGCTGCTTCACGAAACCCACTGGATATAGAGGTTGCCCATCCATCCATTAACGTAGAAGAATGAGAAAGCGCACGATGCCTTTGAGTCTTCAGCTCCAGGGGGCACCTCGTGATCAGATTTGCATGGGCGTGAGCTTTTGAGGGGCTGTGGGCCTTTTCAGACTCTGAACTATGCAGTCGTTGAATTTGACGGCATGTGAGGAGGACGTTTGTGTGTGTGTGTGTGAGAGAGAGAGGGAGCTAGAGAGACTTGCGGGTCATTGTTTGAGTATAAAGATATATGTGTGCACGCACGCAGGGGCTGGAGCGGCGTTCATTTCTTCAAACCGGGAGAGAAACTTCGTCTGGTCTTCAGAATAGAGCAAGATGAGGGATCGGGACCACCCCTGAAGGTTTGAATCGAAATCCCTCCGCATGTGTGTTGTTCTGCTGCCTATTTCCCGTTTGTAACCCCTGACTCTTTCTCTCTCTCCCTCCCTCCCTCTCTCTCTCTGTTTCTCTCTCTCTGTTTCTCTCTCTCTGTCTCTGTTTCTCTCTCTCTCTCTCTCTCTCTCTCTCTGTGTGTGTGTGTGTGTGTGTGTGTGTGTGTGTTTCTCTCTCCCTTTTTTGTTTTCAGTCAGTCACTGGACACTGACTTGTTCAGCTCGGGGGGCCCCTTCTTCACTTCCGGACACATCGTAAAGGAAATTCACAAGCAGCTGGCTTACTGCGTGGACGCATGCGTGGGCGCGGAAAAAACTTTCTTTTTGCCTTTTTGTTTCCGTCTGCGGTGCAGTTCTTTCGTTTCCACTTCCGCAGGAGTGAGTGTCCGAAAGCACGAGGAGAAATTCATATATTTTGGCGTGGCCTTTGTTTTGCATGCAGTCCCTGCCGCACCTCGGGAATGTGTGTCTCGAGTGGAGATCAGCAGTCGGGGGGCGTGGACTCTCTTCGGAGTATCTCCTGAAGGCAATGGTGAGCTCAGTGCCTGACTTCTGTTGATTTGTTCTTCCATTCGGTTGTTTACTTCTTTCTTTTTCTGTCCGTCTCTCTTCCTTCCTATTCATGGATGCGGTCGTTGGCAGCTTTCTGAGGACTGCAGGCTGCCGGGTGCCCATAAAAACAGGGAGAGGAGCGGAGAGCGAAACGACGAAGACGGAGATGAGAGCAAACGGAAAGTGGACCAGAGACTCGTGCCTCCTTCCTTGTATCATCTCTCTCGGCAGCCTTGTAGCCACTTTGGTTTTCCTTTCGAATCTGTGTGTGTGT